>ML014132.1:0-177151 GCA_003615045.1 Caulochytrium protostelioides | reverse complement strand
CGGAGCAGGACCGGGATGCGCGGCGTGGACGGCGCCGGCGGAGGCGGGCGGGGCCGTCGGGTGGACGGGCGACGGCAGGAGCGAAAAGGCGCTGAGCGAGTGGGCGAGCGCGTTGGCGTGCGGGGGCGCGATGGGCAGCGAGGTGTGCAGCCCCGACGCCGATAGGGCCGACCGCGGCCAGTAGTGCGGCGAAGCCTGCGCGGGTCCCGACAGATGCGAGGAGAGCCCGACGCTAGCCGAGGAGAGCCCGACGCTGGCGGAGGTGAGGGTGGCGGACGTGATGTCCGTGCCCGGGGACCGCGCATGCGCCATCGCCGGCTGCGGGAGGCCCAGCATGAACGTCTGGACGGGCGTCGGCAGCGACGCCGTTTTCGCGAGGAAGGGGTGCGTGGGCGTCGGGTGGCGCGTGTGCAGCCCCGCATGCGCCGCATAGGGCGACCCGCTCGGCGAGCTGTTCAGCGCGTGGTGCGCGTGCGTCAACGAGTCGGCCATGCGTGATGGCGGCGGGTGCTGGCCGTCAGCGTGGGGCGAGGCCGGGCCGCCCGGCATGACGACGCGCCGCTCCGAGACCTTCGCTTTGGCGCGGCGGTTCTGGAACCAGACCTGCACGCTGCGTTCGGTCATGCCCAGCCGCTGCGCCAGCTGCGTGCGGAGCTGTCCCCGTGGCGAGACGTTGAGGCGGAAGGTGTCCTCGAGCAGCGCCAGCTGAGCGGGTGTGGCGCGGGGCCGCCGCCGGCTCGTGCGCGCGGCGCCGCTCCCGCCGCTGAGCCGTGGCGACGTCGCGTCGTCATCGTCCTCATACCACGGCGCCGCCGCATACCCGCTGGCCGGGCTCGATTGCGGATGTGGCGGCGGCGGCGGCGGCGGCGGCGGCATCGACGGCGCGCCGGCGGCGCGACTACTTCCTGCGAGCGACGACCGCGGCGTGACCGAGGGTCTGCGGGAGAGCGGCGGGACCCCACCGGCGGCGGCGGCGGCGGCGGCGGCCAAGGAGGACGCCATCATGGATGCCGTGGAGGCGGATGAGGATGCGGAGAAAAAGTCCGGATTCGGTGAGTAGCTCGTGGCCGGCGCCGATCCCGGCGCGAAGCCGTGCGAGGACGCGAAGTGGGCGGCGTGCAAGGGCGCCGTGGCGGGCGCGCCGCGCAGCATGTGGAGGGAGGCGTCGCCGAAGTCCGGCGTCGCCGTGGCGGGGCCGCCGTGGGTGAAGGACGCCCGCGAGGGCAGCATCGACGGCATCGATGCGGCGGCGACAGGGATCATGGTGGTATGTATGGCGGGCCTGGCGAGCATGACGGAGCCCGCGGCGTCGGACACCCAGCCAGATGCAGAGGCGACCACGGGCGATCGCTGGGACACCGCGTCGGATGGGAGGGTGCGGCCGAGGAAGAGAAAAGGAGAGAATAGCGCGAGATCCGCCGTCGCTGAAGAGCCTGCAGATGGCAGTTCTCGGCCCGGCGACATGACCCTTTCCGTTGCGCGGCGATGGCGCGGCACTGGCAGCGGCACGGGCAGCGGCACTGGCAGCGGCACTGGCAGCGGCACTGGCAGCGCTCCCTCCCAAGATCACGGAGGCGGCGCCGTCGTCGCGGCGTTGGCCGAGCTCGTTTTTTAGCCGAGGAAGCGTCTCCACGTTCAGCCGAACCGATCCACGCGGGCTCGTGTCCCATGGGCCTTGGCTTTGGCGTTCCGGTGCGACCTCGACACCCCCTGCTTCGTTCGATCCGACGATCCCGACGGCGCGTGGGCGGCGGCGACGGCGGCGGCAGCCGCCGCGGACGAGCACGGTCCACGGGGCCTACCACGTGTTTGCCACGCGGTGGAACCGGGAATCGCGGCGACCCGCTCGGCCGTCGCTCTTGTGCTCCCCTTCCCCCGAGTGTGTAACAGGACGCGCACGCCGGGCGGTGTCGCTAGGATCTACCGACCCCCCCGCGATGGCCGACGCCGCCGTCACGTCGACGCGGCCACCGACGACGTCACAGCCGCCGCCCGAGAAGTCAAATGATCGACAACACGCGCCGTGGGCTGTTGTGCCAGGGCCAGGAGACCCGGGGGCCTCGGTATGCAGGTGCTGTCCCCCGGACCACGTTGTCTGCACGGCGACAGTCCCTTCGGCCTTTGCCGCCGCGCGCTGGCCACGTCGGCGAAGCCTTCGGGCGGTCGCGGCGGCCGCCGCGGGCTCACGCGGCCGCTGCCTCGCCTTCGCGTGCGAGGCGACGCGAGACAATGCCCGGCGGAAAGACCGGCGGCCGCCCCGATCGACCAGCAGAAAGGCGGGCAAGAGGGGGCGGCAAGAGACAAGCAGCAGCACCACCACCGACGGCGGCGGCGGCGGCGGCGGCCGCGACGGCGGCGGCAATGTGGCGATGGCGATGGCGACGGCGATGGCGACGGCGGCGGCAACGACCGAGACGGTACCGACAGCAGCAGCAAGCAGCAGCAAGCAGCAGACGCGCGGCGGCGGCGGCAAGAAGCAAGGAAGGAGAGACGGCGAGGGGGCGGCGATGGGGGCTGGGTAGGGGTTGGAGTCGGGAGGCAGACGGCACTGAGTGGGCCAGGCAGAGGAAAGAGACAAGTCCACGCGGCGATGGAGCGGGATGTCGCGAGCCAGCAGCGGCGGCGGCGTCGGAACGGGCGGAAGCTCAAGTCCTCCGTCAACGGAGCTACGAGACGCGCGGCAAGCGGTCGGCGATCCCGTGTTATACGGATGGCGGGGCGGAATCGTGAACGGCGGGGTGGTGGTGCTGTGAGCCCCCACAAGTCTGTGGTCGCCGTCGCCGTCCGTTGGTCCCCAGATCGCTGCGCTGTCTCGGGATCCTCGGCGGTGATCTGCTCTAGGACGGATGCAGAAGCGGGGGTGCAACGGATCCAAATCGTCACGATGCCGGGCGTGACCGTCACTGCACCAGCCGGACCGGCGCGATGCAGGGATGAAAGTCTACTCAGCAGGAACCGACCACGAGCGGCAGATGCTTCGGCAGATCCTACCGATGCCGACGGCGGTTTAACACGGCACGGTACGATCCGCCGCCACGAGCGGAGCAGCGCATGCCACGCGATGGCCACGCTTATGCCGGATCGGCCTGTGGGATGGCGCCTGGGGCCCCGCGCGGCTCCGTCCTCGCCGGCAGCTTCCTCATGCACGCCCGTGTCGGCAGGGTGCCGGCAGCCGCGCCTCTCGCCGGCACACGTGGAGGGCGTCCACGTCATCACACCCCGTCGGCGTCCCATCGGCCGGCGCCGCGCTCGGGCACAGGGTCGCGCGCGGCCGAGGCGGCGTTCCCGTGCGCGCCGCCTCGCCGAGCTTCCTCTGCCGGGCGCGGCGCTCCGGCGTCCCGCGGCGCCTGGCAGCCTCGACACGAAGAAACGCCTCTGGCAACGCGCAGCCGTCGGCCGCCATTCATACGGTCGCCGGTGTCGCGCGTTATGCGCGTGGCTGGACGGCTGCGCGGCGCCCCCGCTGCGGCGCCGACCAGCGTCCCGCGAGGTCGAAGCCTCGCTGGCCGGTGCCATCGCCCCCCGCTGGTCCCGACGCCGCACCCTGCCGGCCGGGTCCGGCCAGGCCAGGCCAGGCCAGGCCAGGCCAGGCCAGGCCAGGCCAGGCTAGGCCAGGCCACGGTCATCTGTGGCGGCCATGACGGGCCGACGTGGGCTTCGTTTCATCACCTCCCGAGCGGCGATCGCGTTTTCTATGTTTTTTTCTATCCGCGGGTGTCGCCAGGCCCGAGCGCGCTCGGGTGCGGGATGTCTCGGCACACGGTGCCTGGCGGCTCAGCCGCCCGCGCCAAGCCGCCGTCGGACCACAACATCCAAAAATACGCATCCTGAAAAAGGCGGGCCATCGACGGTCCTGCAGGGCCTGCACCGCCGAGGATGAAAAATAACACAGGAAATCAATGCCTGGACATGAGCCAGGACGACCCACCGAAAAACGCCTCGAACGAGACGCTGAACGCAATGCCGGGGTGAAGCGATTGGGGATGGCGAAGGCACGGGAAGGGCCACGGCGACCATCATTCAAGTGCCCTTCTTGGGTCACAGGCACGATGTCTCGCCGAATTCCACGCCTCGCAACCCATGGCCAGTCCAGGGTTTGTGGAGGGACAAGGAAGCGCTGCCACGCGACGCCAGCCAACATAGCCACGCGGCGGAAGGCTACAATCCCCGCCGCTCCCCACAACAACGGTGCGACGCGACATGCCGACCGTCTTGCCAGGTGGTGGTGTGCCGACCCGCTGGGTCCGCATCGATTCACCTCCCGCTTGAGGCAGCGGCGAATACCGTGTTTTCGGTCGACGCGCGATCCCTCCGGCATCGACATGACGCTCCCTCCCGTCTCCCGTCTCCCGTCTCGAGGGGTGCCGCCCGTTGCTCGCCGAGGTGAGTGGATCCAGTGACGAAGGCGACCCGCGAAGGCGACGCGCACCCTTGCCCTACGTCGCGTTACCTCATTCGCCGGGCGTCCTGCTTGAACGCACCTCGGGCGGCAACGCCGCCGTGATCGTCGGAACCGTCGGAGTCGCCGGAGTTGTCGGAGTCGCCGGAGTTGTCGGAGTCGCCGGAGTCGCCGGAGTCGCCGGAGTCGCCGGAGTCGCTGGAGTCGCCGGAGTCGCCAGAGTCGTCGGAATCGTCGGAATCGTCGGAGCGGCAAATCTTCGGTGGTCGGAGCGGCAAATCTCGGCGCTACACATTCCGAAGAGAAGCTGGACCGACTCACCCGAACGATTGCCTTCGCAGCCCGCGGGGGTCATCGGATGACACATCGACGGTCTCCCACGGCCGCTGGTTCTGGGGTTGGGTGGGTCCGCGCTGTGGGTCTTTTGCCACCGCGCGCTCGTGGATGGCGGATGCCCACTGGCCGTGCACGAGGCCTGGAACCACCGATGATGGGCAGCGCGTGGCAGCCTCCGCACGTCCACGCAGCGACCCCGCCTCGCAGGCCTCGCGTGTGACGCGTGTGACGCGATCGCAACGACGGGGTGAACCGGCCTAGCGGCGGATTGGGTCGCCGCCGATCGGCCGCCGAAGGCCTCCCTGGAGGGGTTCCGCCCATCGAAAGGCCGCCCCTGGGGATCGAGCGGGGAACGCGTCGCATGGCACCCGGGCCGGCCCCCCCGCCGGGCACCTACCCAGCCGCACCCCGCATCAAGCGGCCGATCCGGTGCTCCTTCCAGGACCATGGGATCGGCCGCTGGGAAGCAGGTCGGCGCGCTACGGCGGTGACGGCGACGGCGACGGCGACGGCGGATCACGAATGACGCGTGATCGTGGCCAAGCACGCAGGCAACCACCCTGACGACGTATCATGCCGCGACGGCGACGGCGGCCGCGGCGGCGAAGAGAGGCCTCGGGACGATGGGGGGCCGCAGCGACGCCATCGCGTGGCATGGGCGTGCGGGGGCAGCGGCACGACCGTCACCGCCACAAGCGTCGGCTCGTCGAGGGACACCCATCAGGCTGCCAGTCACGGCCGACCGACGTCGTCGATGCGGAAACGATCACGCGGAAACGAACGACTTTCCCGGAAACGGCGCATCGACGAGTCCCTACCACGAATTTTACGATCAACCGTGCATCACTCAACAGATCACGTTGACCGAGTGCTGTTCAAGCCGGAGGCATGGTTAAAGAGCGATGGCATCGGATGTCTCCATTCGGAGGATACTCAGTAACTACGATGAGAACAGGGTATCATTATTTTTGGATGCATCAGCCCAGACGGACCTTGCCCGACTTGGCCGCCTTGTGCTTCGCACGGCGCTCGCGCTTCGCTTGCTGCAGCTCGCGCTGCTTCGCGCTGGGCGTCGGCGCCTTCGTCGCCGCGCCCGGAACCGGCTTAGGTTGCGTCAGACTCAGTACGGCCGAGAGCTTGTGTTCGGCCTCCATGCGCGTGCGGGTCAGCACGCTCTTGACGGGATCGACCCAGTGCGCGACTTCCGCGACATCCTCCGCCACATTGAGCACGGCGACCACGACGTCGGCGCACTCGAGAATGGCGGCTGTGCGAGCGGGCGTGGCTTGGCCGCGGGTGCGGGCAATTACGTCGAGCAGCGCGATGGGCAGGGTCAACTCGGCTTCGACGGCGTATGCATTGCGGTTGAAGTCGGCCCAGTCCGCGGGCGTATACTTGCTCTGGTCCGTGACAATGAGGCTGCGCAGCGTGAACCGCGATGCGGTCACATCGCCGGACCGGGCCTCGGTCAGCAGGGCGTCTTCGCGCTGCAGCAGACGCTTCAGACCGCGGCGCGAGGCCTCCCAAACGGCCTTAAAACAGACCACGTGCTCGGACACGAGCACGAGTCGCGGCGACGGCGGCGCCACCAGGCCTGCCGGCAGATCGTCCGGGACGGCGCTTGGCACCAGCGCGCGCGTGAACAGCTCGAGGTCATAGCGCTGCTTGCGCATCTCGGCCGCGCGATCGCCGCGGAGCACGCCCAGCACGACGCCGTCGGCGTGCCGGTCGTTGAGCGTGCAGCGGATGTGAACACGGTCCTGCGGGTCGAAGTTGGGCACGAGCGCGCCGATGGCGCGGGACACGAGGTCCTGGCGCGGCATGAGACTCAACTGGATGTGGCACCGCTCGATCGTCGCGTGGCCCGTCGCATACAGCCAGCCGTCCGTCGGTCCATCGATGCGCAGCGCTTCCGTCGGCGCCAGCGCCGTCCCGTCCAGCAGCGGTTCCGCGACCTCGTCCTCTTCGCTCTCACTGCTCGTGCTGCTGCTGCTGCTGCTGCTGCTGGAGCTGCGGGTAGTGTTGCGGGTTTCAGGATCCCCCGAATCGCTCTGGGACGCGTGCTGGCCCCGGCGCCTGATCGTCGACGCTGCGGAAGCCGGTGCCGCCGCGGTCGAAACGGCGGCCGTGGCGCGACGGCGCGCATCGACCTCGCGGCGGGCGGCCTGGCGCTGGGCGCGAGCCACCTGGCGCTGGGAGGTGGGCACGATGCCGACCTCCGCAAAGCGAGCGCGCAGCACGGGCACGACGGCTTCCGCGAACGCCTCCATGCGCCGGCGCTGACGCGTCTTGGCGAGGTACCAGTAGCCGAGGTACGCGCAGAACAGACCGACGATGAGGAGGTCCGGTCGGAAATTGTGGGCGCGAAGCATACGGATGCGCCACTGACGGTCGCGCAGCAGCGCCATCGCCACGGGTCCCAGCGGGTCCATCGCGTTCGGGTGGTGGGTCATGGCCTCGTCCACCTTGGCTACGTGACCCAGTCAAACCATGCGAGAGCGTCCTCCAGAGCGTCAGTCATGGCTCCCGTAAACACTCATCATCCATCTCTTTATCCATCCATCGATCGATGGTGCTCAGATGCCTCAGACTTACCCGACGAGGCCGTTACGACGGCTGGCGCCATGCTGAGCAGCAGCAGGGACATAGAGGCAACCAGGACCCATCGTGGACTGGGTCGCCCGGCGGTCGCCGGTGCACGGGAGGCCATGACGCCACAGAGACGTGGGTCAAACCGGGAAAAAAAAAGGTGATGGTAGCGACACCACGGAGGTACCAGGAACAGTCGCGTGGATCGCGGGGTGCCGACTGCTCCCGACCCTCTCTCTCCGGATCGGCAGACGCGCATCCGGCGCCCAGCCACGACGCGGGGTCGATCCGCCCATGGGGACTGACGCGTCGTGATGGATCGTCGCGCCGCTGGCGCGAATTTGAGGAGCACGATCGATCGTCCTGTCGCCGACGCCTCCTCACCGACCGGTTCCGCCTGTTCCGTCGTCGCTTCGCCACGGGCGACCCGGCGTCCGGTCGGGGGCCCGGGCCCCGGCGCCTTGCCGTCTGGCGGTCGCGTCCTGCCACGGATCGACCGTTCGACCGCTCGATCCAACGGTGGCGCAGTCACGCAGCCCCGTCACGCCTGCGGGAGGGGGTCCACCGCGGTGGCGCAGCCCCCTGTGGCCCCCTGTGGCTGGATGCCCACGGGGCCGGCGGGGAGCCCCTCACGCGCCACACGCGACAGGGCCGCGCGGCCGTGGGTCCGTTCCTTTTTCTATGGATGGGAGCGGCCGGCGCCTTCCGGTCGGATCCCGTGTGGTCGCTGCTGACCCGTGGGCGGCCGCTGGCGCGTCCGGTGACGTGAGGCGCCGCCCGTGGCGCGGTCACGTCCCCTGTCTCGCGCTCCGTGCGCTCGCCGCGAGGGGTGTCCTGGGCCGGCGCCCGCCGTTCACTCAACGTGGCCACGGACGGGTCCTGAGCGCCGTCGCCGTCGCCGCCGCCGTCGCCGTCGCCGCCGCCGCCGCCGTCGCCGTCGCACGCCGACGCCGCCGACGCCACCACAGCGCGCGGCGTCCATTCATACTGGACGCCTCGGCGCAGGGACCCGCACGTGGACGCCGTCGCGTCGACCGGCGGGTCCAGGGCCAGGGTGCACCCGGTCCGCGGCCCCTCGAGCGAGGGGCGTGTGGGGGGAAAACGGTCGCACGGCCCAGCCACGCAGCGACTTGGCGGACGCCCGGGCTGGCTCAGGAGTCCTCCAGCGATTCACGCTCTTCAGACCCTTCCCAACGATTCGAGGCGACGCCGGATGCGTCGGGACCACCGTCTGACTCGTGCCGTCTCTCTCACACATCTCGTGCCATTTGTGGTCCCGAGTCTCCCGTCCCGTCCGATTCGACCGCGCGCCTGGCGCCACCTCCCCCTCGCCCTGCAGGGGCCGTGACCGTCGATCCCTGATATCTCGGCCAAGCGAACGCTTCGGGTGGCCTCATTCTCCGGTACCCCCTATTGCCACGCCGACCGAGTCCGTCTCACGGTGGGCCGCCGAGCACGGACGCGGTTGCCGCCGGGACACACCAGCGCGCGCGTGCGTGCGAGCGTCCTGGGGTCGCACGATCACCCGTCTGCGCGCTGGCGCTGCGTCAGGCCTCCGTGAGTGCACCGGACCAGGCCCGCCGTCGTCGGGCTGGGATCCACCGACGGTCCGGGCCTTGTCGCATGGTCGCACTCGGACCCCCGGTCGCCGGCACCCTTCGTCCGCATCCGTCGCGCTCGACCCAGCGCGCTTTGGCCGAGTCTGGTCGGGTCGGGTCGGGCCAGGCCCCGCGTGGCCTCGCCATGCCGCTCTCGATCAAACACCTCCGGGCAAACGCCGCCGACCCAGCCTTCCTGGAGCCAGCGGGCGCGGCGGGCACCGCGTCGCCTGCCACCGCGCCGTCCCCCGCCGCGCCGTCACCCACGCGCCGCGCTCTCGCGGCCACAGCGACGCGTGGCCGACGGCGCGGTGGCGGGTTCACTCATGGACCGGCACGTCGCCCTGCGGTCGGCGCGATCGCGACCAGCCACCCGCGTGCCACGGCCACCCGCGGTATGCCCCGGCCCGCCCTTCGGCGCCGCGGCTCGCCATCTCCATCACCGTCTCACGATGGTGAATCGCATGACTCAACCACCGCCTCGAGACATGGGTCGTCATCGTCGTCGTCGTCGTCGTCATCATCTCGCTCAAGCAGCAGCAGCAGCAGCAGCAGCAGCAGCAGCAGCAGCAGCAGCAACAGCAACAGCCATAGTGAAGCCGATTCAGACGATTCAGACCCGGACGGCGACGACCTGAGTGAGGGTCATGCGAGCGACAGCGACCATGACAGTGACGCTGGTGCTTCTTCCCGCTCGCCGAAGCGTTCAGCCACCGGGGCGTCCGCACGTTTGGCCAAGCGACGTCTAGGTGCTTCGCGGACCACACGGGGTGCAGACCCGAGCAGTGTAGCGACTTCGGCGACCCCGCTAGCTCGACACATGGCGCACAAGGCCGACCCCGATGAGGCACTGCCGCTCTCTCCACCATGCGACGCGCTGGTTCCCACCGCGACGCTCATGGCCTCGCGTGACCCTGGGGCGAAGCCCGCCGTGGCGCCGGCTGCGGAAGCAGACGACGTTGAGGATGACACGCACGAGCAGGTACACCATGATCTCATGGATGATGCGAACGACGATGCGGTCGACAGCGAGCACGACGATGAGCAAGCGGGCACGGATGACTTGTCTACGCCGCCGCCGCCGCCGCCATCCTTGGTGGTGACGCGCACGATGCGTCGTCGCGGCGCCCTCGCGACCGGCCCGCCAACGGTCGCCGCCCATGGGCATCCCCACCTGGTGACACCCTCGACAACGCCGCTGTCTGCCTCGTCGCCCACTGCTCCGTCTACCTTGACGTCGACGTCGACCTCTGCCTCACACTCCCATGCAGCACGCGCTTCACTGGACGATCCCGCCGACCTGGACCTGGATGATGCGTCGTCGGTCGGCGCGCCCACGCTGGGGTCGGTCCGGTCGATGGGAGAGGACCGTCACGTGCTGACGCCGCCCCACGGCGGTTCGGACCCGGTGGCCCCCGCGACGGAGTCGGTGGGTGTTCTTCCGACCAAGCCAAACAACGGATTAGAAGCGCCATCCACCGGGGCGCCCCACGCGACGTTGTCGCCGTCATCGGCGTCGCCGTCATCAACATCGCCCGCATCAGCATCTCTCGCACCGATGTCTCCCGCGCCGGCGTCGCCGGCGTCGATGCCCCAAGAGGCGGCGACGACGACGGCGTCATCTTCGATCTCGCCGCCTTCGTCGCGCGACGCATCGCCATCACCGTCCTCCGCGCCGTCAGCATCCGTCTTGGCGTCAACGTCCGTGCCGGTCTCGGCTGCGGCAACCCGATCCACGACGCCGACCGGGCTGCCCACTCTCAGTGCCGCGCAGACCAGTAAGCTGGAAGCGATGGTCAAGCGGCTGCAGAAGCACCCCTCGGCTTGGCCCTTCCTCGAGCCGGTTGACGTACAGCTGGTTCCCGAGTATGTTGCTGTGATCGACACGCCGATGGACTTGGGCACGGTGGCGGCGCGGCTGGCCGCACGGGACACCTATGCCACGCCGGATGCGTGCGCCGACGCGATTCTGCTCGTCTTCCGCAACTGCTTTCTCTTCAACCCGCCTTCGCATCCCATCTACCGCCAGGGCATCATTCTTCTCCAGTACTTTGTGCGTCTGTGGCGCGAACAGTTTGGCCAAGCCCCCAAGAACATCCCAGAACCCGAGGGCCACGCCATCGCGACGCCGGCCGCCACTCGATCCTCGCTGCGCCAGCAGCAGCAACATTCCCACTCCCCGAGCCCCTCACCGGCCCTTTCTGCGGCGCAGGCGCCCTACCCGGCCTCGCTCAAAGTGGAGTCCCCCTCGCCCCTCCCCACGACCGCGGCTGCCACGCCCTCCCGCGCCACGTCGCTGCGGAGCAGCGCGCGTCGCGGCCACGGCCCTGCGCATGACCGCGACGACGGCTCTTCCCCGCGCCCGAGCGGCGGCTCGGTGCCTTCCAGCCCGACCCGTGAATCGGAGCGGCTGTCCCACGACGCGCACCACGCCAGCGGCGAGATGGGCCGTGTGGGGCGCGGCCGCACGCGCAAGCGCAAGCTCGGCCTCGAGCTGCCCGAGCGTCCCGGGGCGGCGCTGGCTGCCGACACGAAGCGAGGCCGCCGAGCCGATGACGCGGCGGCGGAGGGCAGCGGCAGCACGTCGACCGCGGCGCTGACGCCGGCGCAGAAGGCGGACGCCCTTGCGGCCGCGTATGCGAACGTCGCACCGGCTGATCTGCCGGTGCCATTCATGTCGCCCGAGGCGATTGGCATCATTGTGGCCCGTGTTGACGGCACGGCGCGCAACGCCGCCGGCGAGAAGGTCTGCGGTTACTGCGGCGCCAGCAGCACGCCGATGTGGCGCCGTGGCCCCCTCGGTAAATCCAGTCTGTGCAACAAGTGCGGGGTCAAATGGCGCAGCGGACGCATCATGGCCGAGGCCACGGCCGTCATGATGGCCGCGACGGCGCCCGCGGCTACGGCTGCTTCAGCGGGCTCGACCGTGTCGGCGGCAGACGCCACGTCGCGTCGTGACGACGGCTCCACTTTCTCGGAGACTCGTGCGTTGTCCTCCCTGCGCGGCAAGCGCGACACGAACGATCATCTGGGCACGTCTGCCTCCGCGTCCACGCCTACCGATCAGCGCGACGACGCGCTGCCCTCGCCGCCGCCGTCAGCATCGCTGTCTCCGACGCCACTGTCCGCCGCATCCTCCTCCCAGAGCGGGTTGCCGCCGCTCGCTGAAAGCAGTGGGCGCTCCTCCCTCTTGTCGTCGACTTCAGGTCTCGTCGCCGACGGTCGCGGCGGGTTAGATGCCTCTGCTTCCGGCGCCCATGGCGCCACCGCGCGTACGTTCGGTGCTCGGGGCGGCAGCAGCGGCGACGCGCCTCATCCAACGACCCGTGGCGCTGCGACCGCGGCCTATGTCGTATCGCCGGCCTCATCCACGACCTCATCATCGCCCTCGGTCGCGACGTCGACATCGATGGCCGCGTCTTCGTCATCGCGTTGGAACAAGAACGATCGCGGGACCCTCAAAAGCGGTCCGATGCGTGTGATGGCTCGGGCGGCAACCAAGACGGCTAGCGGCCGTGGGGTCGCTCACAAGGGCGTCTCCCGCGCCGCCGGCACGACCAAGTATGCGGCGCACAAGGGCGCTGCCGCCGCGGCCCGCGCGGCCAAAGCAGCGGCGCTGGCGAGCCAGTCGGCCTCACGCCAAGCCGCCAAGCACCGCGCCGCCTTGCATGACGAGGCCGATCACGACGACCTGGATGAGGGCGATCACGACGACGATGACGATGACGATAGCGGTCTGATTGACTCTGAAGCCGAAGACAACATGCGATCGCATGTTGGACTCCAGCAGCACTACACGGACCCGATCGGCCTCGCAGCGCAACATGCTCTGGACGGGATCTCGACCGTCCCGGGTTCGAACTCGGCACACGGTGGCTTGTCGATGCCCCTGCCGCAAGTCAAAGGTCCCGGATTGGATGCGCGCCGTCTGCAGCACCAACACGTGGCGGCCCACGTGGTCGCGCGTTATACGGCGTCCCCGACTGCAGCGATGCCGCATCCCGGCGACACGTCTCTGCCGCCGACATCGATGCCTTATGGCATGTTGAGCCGTGGAGGAATGCTCCCCTCTGCGGCTGCCGCAGCTGCGGCTGCCGCCGCGGCCACCACCGCCGCCTATGGTCCACCGCCGCCGTATCCGCATCATCTAGGGCACGGGTATATGATGATGGAGGACCCGATGGACCTAGAGCTTGCTCTGAATTTGGATCTGGACGACGACGAGGACGAAGACGACGACGAGGAGGACGGGCTCACCCAGTCTCAGGGCCATGGCGCGTCCCTCCCCGTCGGCACACGGACCAGTACGGGCCTCCCCGGCGGCCTCGCGGCAACACGGAGCCAGGGCGGCTCCCGCGGTCCGCACCACTTCCTGTCGCACGCTCAAAAGCAGCATCTGTCGCGCTTGATCACGTCGATGCCCCCGCACCATCTCCCGCGTCTGGTGGCCATTATGCGTCGCGGGATGCCGGACCTGGGGTCCAGTGCCGCGTCAGGCGCCGCGTTGATGGATCGTGGCATGGGCCTGGGCGCGGGGATCATTCCGGACAGCCCGTCCCGGGGCATGATGATTGACGACGAGATTGAAATCGATATGGAGAACCTCGATGTCACCACCGTTCTGGCGATCCTCCAGTTTATCGCGGATCTCGGCATGTCGCTCGGGCCGCTGATGGCGGTGCTCCAGGGGACCTCCGCGGCCGCCCAGCCGCTGCCGACCTCGCTGCCGCCCACGCACCCGTGGTCAGCCCAGGGTCCATCCCGCTCGCCGCCCCACCACATGCCCGCCGTATCGCCGTCCTTCCCGGACGGCCTCATGCTGCCCGAGACATCAGAGCTCGCCGCCGCCATTCGACGGCCGCCGCTGGCCTCTTCCGTCGACGGCGGCGCCCTGGCGACGTCGTCGGCGCTGAGGCCGCTGGGCGGTCACGGCGTGGTCCACGGCAAGGGGTCCCGTGATGCGACTGGCCGCCCACACCATGCCAACTCAGTCCCGGCCGACCTGCACCAGTTCTCGGGCATTGGCAGTGGTAGGGGCGCCCTGTCAGGGGCGCCGCGCCCCCATCACTCGGCAGACGATCTCTTCTCTGACCCTGGCTGTCCGCGCCCGGGGTCACTGGTAGGTTCTGGCTCTGGCTCTGGCTCTGGCCGCGGCGGCGAGGACGGGTGGCTGGCATCGGGCCCGGCGTCCGACCACACGCAGTACCCGAGCTCGCGCCGTTTGTTCGGGGACGGCACCACGGGCGCCCGCGTCTGCTGGAGCCCGACGACGAGCGCGCGCAACGGTCACGGCATGGGCGACGACACGGGGCTCGGCGATGTCGACGACTTCAAGTCGCCTTACCTGGGCACGCCAGGTCTCTCGCAGGGGCTCGGGGCGCAGCTGATGGAGGACCCGCTGCTGGGTCTCAACGCGACGGGCTATTTTGACGCCGGCCTCGTGGCCATGGACCCGGACGACGCCGCCTTGCTCGAGACCATCACGAGCCCGTCGGGCGGCGGCTGGGTCGGCGCCGCCCGGTCGCTGGACGACGCGTTGCTCAAGCCCCAGCTCGTCGCCGCCGTCGCCGCTGTCACGCTGCCGCCCGCCATCACGTCGTCGACCTCGGCGTCCACTTCCGCTTCCGTGCCGACCTCCTCGGCCTCGGCATCCTCGCCGTCCGCATCCTCCGTGTCCTCGGAATCTTCTCTGATCTTATCGCCCTCGACCCTTGTGAGTACGGCCCCGGCCCCGGCCCCGGCCCCGGCCATTCCTTCAACCGCGCCGCTCGCTACCACGGCGGTCCTGCGGTCCGCAATGACGACGCCGACTTTGCCAGCGTCGATGACGGCGGCCGCGACGTCGACGCCGAGTCTTGTCATGGACGGCAGCGCCAGCAGCATGTCGTCTCGTTCAAGTCTGTCGGCCTGTACCGCCGGCCCCGTGGTGGCCGTTGCCGCGACGACCGTCCCCGCGGTTGCTTCGGCCACAGCGAATCGGCTGCCGACCGCCTCCGCGACGACGATCACAGCGACGAGCGTCGTGCCGCCGGCTGACGACGACTGGCTCTTCCCCTCGAAAGTCGTGTAACTGATTTTGATATGCCAATGTTGATGTTCTTTTGTTTTTCACCGTTGCTGGTCGGATCCCGTCCAGCGTCGATGGTTGCTTGTGGCGTGCGGCGGCTCCGATCGTCTCCTTGTCTCGGACTGCGTCGTCGTGGTGCTCTCGTCGTCCTCGTACAGGCGGCTGCATGGCATGGCATGCCCCGGCTTCCCTTCTGGGCTGACCGTTCACGGAAAGCCATGCCGGCCGGCACGCTCGCGCCTCGCCCCCGCCGCGCCAGGGTACCGGCGTTGGCTGCCCGGAGGCGCTCGACCACCAGGGCGCATCACCACGCCCAGCTCTCGGGCCGTCGCTGCGCCATTTTGCGGCTTTTTTGGGGATCGCCTCACGCGGCGGACGGCGGCGTGGGAACCCCTGCGCCGGCCGTCGGCGGCCTCGTCCGACGGATCGCCGGAGGCTGAGCCGAGCCGAGCCGAGCCGAGCCGAGCCGAGCGGGTCGTCCGTGCCTCCCGACCTCCCGAGCGCCCCCGGCGGTCCCACGCCCCAGTCGCCCGCCCGGCGCCCGCGACCGCCGCCGCCGCCGCCGCCGCCGCCGCCGCCGCCACCGTCGCCGCCGCCGCCGCCGCCGCCGCCGCCGCCGCCGCCGAGAGCGGGATGCCATGCACAATGGAGGATGGCTTGAGGCGTTGTGCGAGCGCCGGCGCCAGAGATGTTCTCACCACACGCGCTCAGACTCGGCTCGGCCGCCACGGCTCCCCCCTTGAAATTGCCCCCACGGCCAGGAGCGCCCGAGCCGCGGCCTCGCGGCCCGTCGAACGGGGTGGGGCAGCAGGAGCCGGAGGTGTGCCGCGGAGGCGCTCGCGGCGTCCTGCCGTCATGGTGTATCAGCATCACGCGGTCCGCAGCCATGCGCCGCTCATACTGATACCGTGCACGGGCCAGCCGGCGGGGGTGATGTGGCGGACGCGGCTGCATTGTTGATGTTGGCGGGCTGGAAGCATGCCGGCGTCGGCATTTCAATGCCTTGGCCGTGGCTGTCACTACCCTTTTCGGCCCCCGCACAGGTGTCACCCGGCTCTTTCAGTTTCCCGAACACCCGCCATCGTGTACGGCCACGACAATTCATACCTTCCCAGACCTCATTACTGCATAGTCGGTGTTTTTTTATAGAGAAAACGAGCGGGGCTCGTCACTACTTACGAGGCTGTGCCGTGTGAACCGACGCCGACGTTCGCTTCACTCACGGCGAATCGGAGGGCCGTGCTTGGATCACCCTGGTGATCTGCCTATCAAGCCGATCCGAGGGCAACCCGCCCACTCAGCCTGTTTATATTACCTTCCTGTCGATATCACATACCTGTACACGTCATCCGGGCCAGGAACATTCTTACTCTTCCGCTTCCGATACGAGCTTTCCCACGATTCAGTGACGCCACCACCGACGGCACTGACTCCAGCTCTCTCGCTTCCATCCGGCACGCGCCGTCCATTGCAGCCCGTCGTTGCTGCTGCTGCTTCTGCTGC
The DNA here is from genome assembly GCA_003615045.1 of Caulochytrium protostelioides. Lineage (NCBI taxonomy): Eukaryota > Fungi > Chytridiomycota > Caulochytriomycetes > Caulochytriales > Caulochytriaceae > Caulochytrium > Caulochytrium protostelioides. Next base: position 160,659 of record ML014132.1, on the reverse strand, counting down.
TGCTGCTGCTGCCGTCGCTGCCGCCGCCACCATGGCCGCCTCCGGTCTCCCGCCGCGGATCCCGCTGCCGGAGGCCGTGCCGTGGGCCCAGGCACCGACCACGAACTCGCCCACATCCGGCCTGCCGCCCATCGTGCCCACCCACCCGCACACCACGACGGCGACCCAGCTCGCGCGCATTTTGAGTCCCCCGTCGCCCGTCGAGCCGAGCTCGCTGCGGGCGCCGCTCAGCGCAGCCTCGGGCACGACGCTCGCCATCGGCCTGCCGGACGCCACAACGCCGTGGGCCGCGCCGACACCGACGGCCACGACGCCCGTCGCTTCGCCGCGCCGGCGGCCCCGGCGGTACCGTCCGCTGCCGGTGCCGCATCCCGCGATCCTGGCGCTGCCGCACCCGATCCCGGAACCACCAGCCGACATCGATGCCAATGACAATTTGCTGCTCGGAATCCACTACCACGTCGAAGGCGAGCTGGTGCTCTCGGCATACTACCTGGCAGCCTCGGACCGCGACGACAACCACCCCGTGGGCAGCTATCTGTTTGCGATGGCGCTGCGCCACGGGTGGGGCGTCGTCCAGAACCAGACGGAGGCCGCGCTCATTTTGCAGCGCGCTGCAGGCACGGTGCTTCAGCTGCTCAAACCCATCCATGCGGGTGGGCAGAACATGCTGAACCCAGCCGCTGGCCCGCCCGCCGTGTCGAATGAAGCGCACGCGCAAGGCGAGGCCCATGCCTCGACGACCACGCTAAACCCCGTTTCCTTTTCCGTCGGCGCCGGCACCGTCTCGAATGTAGGCCCACCGCATCCCACGTCGTCCATCAACCGGGGCCCGAACGGCATGCTGGAGCCGGGCCCCTCGACGCCGCGGTCGCTACCGGCCACACCGTCTTCCGACGGCACGCCGGGCACCCCCTTCGATAAGATCCTCTCGCAAGGGTTCCAGAATCTCGGTCAGTCGCTCGATTTCTCGCAGGAACCGCCGTTCGTGCTGCCCGGGCTGGGCGCCGGCCGCGGCCTGCTGTCGTTTTCGGCCTCGGAAGCCGCCATGGCCGCGGCGTCTCAAGATACCTTGTCGCTGCGCATCGACCCGGAGATGGACAACGATCCAGCGATTGGCAACGTCACTGCTTTCCTCCACAAGATCATGGCCACCAACCGCGACGACACGAGCGAGCTCGACGGTGCTGACGCCGACGGCGGCGAGCCCAGCCTTTTCTCCCAGAGTTTGCAGTTCCAGCGCGCCATCACGGCCTGGGGGCTGGCCAAGCAGACCTCGGCCTCGCCGGAGGACGGGACGACGCCTGAGCTCGGCCACCTCAGCGCCGGCGGCGACGGACGCACCACGCCGCTCGGCAGTGGCGAACGACTGGCCTCCGTGGGTGGCGGCGGCGACGGCGTCCTGCGCAAGCGCCGCTCGCTCATCCTGGGCAGCGGCATCAGCATCAACGCGTCGCTGGTCAACCATCTGCCCTGGCGACGCGGTTCCAGCACGAGCACGACGGTCGAGACGCCCATCATGGCCGCCGCGCCCATGCCCGCCATCCCAGTCGCCGCGGCCATGGCCACCGTCGATGACGGTTTCGTGCCCCAGATCTCGGCAAGCCCCTTGCCGAGCCCTTGCTTGCGGCCCTCGGACCCGACGAGCATCCCGTCGGCCGTGCCTGAGGGCAGACCGGTGGACGCTGCCGAGACGGCCGCGGCGGGGTCCACCACGCCATGTGGCACGCCGACAGCGCACGCGGCGACCACGGTGCCTGTCACCGTGTCGGTCGCCCACGCTGCCCCACCCAACGCAACGCCCCTGTACACCTCGGTCAGCTCGCAGTCCCTGACGCATGTGGCGCGCTCGCAACTCACCTCCGTGTCCGCCGCCGACCTCGCGCTCGTCCGTGCTTTCCTGCCGCTGCCCATCTACGAGCTCGGCGTGTGCCTCATGCAGGGCTGGGGCGTCCCGCGCTCCATCTCCGCGGGACTCTTCTATGTCCAGATGGCGGCGCAGCTCGGCGACCGCGACGCCGCCCGCACGCTCGGCGAAGCCTACCTGGCGGGCCGCGGCGTCCGCAAGAGCAAGATGCGCGCTGCGCGATGGATCCGCCGCGCCGGCGGCGACGGGATGGGCGAGGCCTGGGTCTGGAAGGAGAAGTACAACCCGAAACCCGTGGCGGGCGCGCCCGCCCCGGTGGCGGCCGCGGCGCCGTCTCAGCCTGCCGCCCCCGTCGCCGCCTCTTCCGCTGCCGGCGCTGCCGTCTACGACGCCCGCAAAGCCCGTCCGTCGCGCGGATTTACCAAAAGCCTGGCCAAGCCACTGCACGTGCCTCATACGGTGACCGAGGGCGACACCGAGCTGCCCACCGCCGACCCCGCCGCGGGCCCGACAACGGCGTTGCCCGCCGCTGTCTCCCCCGTCCAGTGGTCGCCGGCGGCCGCTGCGGCGCCGTCGCCGTCATCGACCTCCACGCCCATGGCGCTGCCGCACCTCGGCGACGCGGCAACGTCGTCGACCGCAAAGGCGCTGGTGCCCGTGGTCCTCCACGAGCACCCGTCGTCCGATGTGCCGCACGCCCCGAAATCGGCGCGCAATAGCAAGAGCGGCGTGCCGCAAGACGCCTCGCACGCATCGCTCGGCCGCGCCCCCAAACCTCATACAAGCCGCCGCTTCCTCTCCCGCCTCTTCCGCCGGTCATGGGCTGCGCCGTCGGCTTAACTATTTTTTTTTTTCGGCATCCTGTCCATGACGATAAGAAGATAAATCCATAATGTTGGTAACTGCTAAAGCGTGTGGCGTATGCGATGCTATCCTGTCTCATGTGGCATGATCGTAGCGTGTTCCTGGTCATGAGGCCGTGAGGCCGTCGGTGTGGTGCTGGTGTGGCATTCGCGTCCGCCCCCTTTTTTTGTGCTCGCAACCCCGCCCACCGGATCGGATCAGGAACAGCGGAGATCGTCGCCAGCCCACCGAGCGAGACGTTGCGCCCTCCTAACAGCGCGAGAAGCCGGCCGATCCGAAATACCGTTGCACATGTCGAAGCGTAGTACACGGAGGACCCTGTATTGTTGTTGAGCCCCAAGCGAAATGGTATTCAGAACGGCACGATCACTTGATCTTTTCTACGAGTTGCCGGATAGCCCGGTACGTTTCGGAACAAGTGCCATTCGTAAAACAACGCTACCGCGTATAAGGCCTCCTCCCCTTGATTGTGTCTTTCGCCCCAGCACGCTGCCGTCCTGTCTACTGATTGTATTCGTGACTTGCTGGTACGCCCCTCGTTAGATCGCAGCGGCCCATAAACAGCATGAACGATCTGCTGAATGAAGGGTTGCTCGCCACCAAAAACATCCGCCATGCGGCGATCGTGCGGCGCAAGGACGGCGCGGTCAAAGTCATGTCGCCAGGCAACCCTTTCGCCAGCAAAGACTTCAAGATGATTGAGGAGACGTTTGCCCTCGCGGACAAAACAACGCCGCCCACGTGTGGCGAGCCGGGGTTCCGTTTTAACGATTCTAAGTATACTCTTGTCCGCTGTGATGATGAGTCGATCTATGCTAAAAATGTAGGATTCGTCTGGCATTGCTTCCGATCGTTGCTGTCTTGCCTGAGACGCGCTTTGCATGCGTTTGATTTATAACATCCATGTTCATCATGACCATCCTTTTTCTGATGACACTGTTTTCGATGACTGGCACATATTCAACGCAGGGCAAGGCGGGCGTGGTTGTGACCAAAACACCACAGTTCTACGTGGCGGCGACGTACACAACGAGTATGCATGCCAGTATCGCCGTTGAAGCCGTAGAAAAGCTCTCCGACTACCTTCGAACGAAGGCAGCTAAATCCGGTTCTTAGGTCAGGGGCTGCACCCATGATTCTCACTTGAGATCATCTTTCTTTTTTTTATAGCGGGACTGGTTCACGTGGGACTCATTATAATGTAATACTAGATCACTGTCAAGCCCTTAAAATGACCATATGTAAAATCAAGGACCAACATGAGATGTCACCGCTGCCTTTATGCCGGAGATTGCTGCTTTTTTTTCGACGTCTGCCGAGCTGGATGGCCTAGAGAGGGATAACCGCCAAGTTTCATCCAGGTGGGACGAAACGTACCAGCTGCGATGTATGCCTTGACAGTACCACCCATCTTATCTGACTCATCGCTCCGTTGAAAAGCGCCAGGCCCGTTTCACAACTCACTCCACGCCACCCCCAAGGGGGTACTCCCTCAGCTGTCTGACTCAAAGCGTGCCGTAATCTTGAATGGCGCGCGCAATGGCGAGCCCCCTGGCAGCGGCAGCGGCAGCATGCGAGCATGCCAAACTAAGTGCACCATGGACGCGGTACTGCGCAGTGGCACGAAGGGCACGTGCAGCAGCATCCCGCCGTCCTGGCGCTGCCGCTGCCAGCCGCATCAACCACGGGCCACCCGACGCTCCTGCGCGTCCCGCTCAGCGGCGACGCCACCCTTTTCGGGACTAGGCTCGCCACCAATGCCCGCCACGGACGTCGGAGTGTTAAGGGGGGGGGAAGGTGGCATGGTCCGACGAAAGATCGGCCGCGGCATCCCTGGCTGCGCCTGGCGTGGGCGGAGCTTGCGGCGCCGATCGCTGCCGATCTCAAAGTCCCGCCGACACGATCCATTAGCACCTTGAGGGCCGTATTCGGTGGACGGGAATAGTGGTGGTCAGGAAACGGCTAGTCACCAGAGATGATTGGCGGCGGGAGGCGCCGGCCAAGGCGTTTTTTCATTTTTTTTTTGTCCGGTCCGGATATATCGTCGGCCGGCGCCGATAAGCCCCCTGGCCCGCTCGCATGGGCCACTCGTATGGCTCGACCGGACAGGGCATTCCGGAAAAACGGTACCAGAATGGAGACGGAGGCGCACCGCGCCAGATTTCCCTGAAATGGCACAATTGCTAAAATCCTGTTCTTGAGAACACAGCGATGCCGATTGATCCGCCTGACCAACGGCCAGTCGCCGAAATCCGACGATCCTGATACAGCGGCAAAATCGTCGTAAAATGAAATGAAAATGAAGATGGTGCCGGCAATCATCAGTCGCAGTGTGTATGTTCCAGGCAACATGGTGGGGACGTCGTATGACGAGCGCTGTCCCGACTATACGGGGAGACTCTAATCCAACACCCTGCAACATCTGAGTCCCGAGCTGGTTTTCTTTGGGCCTTTTCGTTTCCTCCTACAACACGCTCGTGCTAACCTTGCCTGTAGTCCAACACCTTAGAACCTGACGAGGCAGGTTTGCACATCTAGCGATCAGATCCCCTCTATCAACACGTCTAATCGGCCCGCTCCACCATCACCGCTTGGTTGATTGCTCCTCCATTACCTCTGTTTCGTCAACACAGCGATCACTGCGACGATGGCCGCCTCGTCTGTGCTCCCGGTCCCGCCGCGCGGGGTCCGCAACCGTCGTAGCGGACCGACCGGCAACCTCGCGCTCTCCACGGCCTTCTCAGCATCGCGCAACAAGAACAAAGCCTTCTCGCCGTTTGACAACCCCTTCTCGCCAAACATGAGCAAGTCCGCGGGCAACTCCTCGGCGTTCCTCAGCGCGAGCCTGCCCGAGGACACGCTGCCGGCGCCGGTCGCTCCGGCCTCTTCGCTAGCCCCGCCATTGACGACGACCGCCGCCGTCGGCTCGGCGTCGCCCATCGCTGCCACGTCCAGCCCGGCCACGAAAGCCGACCCCGCCGCCGTGCCGTCGTCCGGCCACCGCGGCCGCCTCGCCGCTGCCGCGCCGCGCCTCAGCGTCGATGCCGCCGGCGAGTTCCGCCTGTCGATCCCGAACAGCACCCTCATCGTCGCGGCCGCCGCTGCCGTCGTCCTTGTTCTCGTCTTTGCGCCCGAGCCCGCGGCCGAGCATCGCGCTGTGAGCGCTGCGTTCGAGACGCACGGCGTGATCGGCGGTGTCGTGGCGGTGCTCGCCGCCGCGCGCGCCCGCGGCGTCGACTGGCTCCGCGGCACCGCGCCGGCGGGCATGCCGGCGACGCCCGCCGAGGACCCCGTGGACGACCACCTGGCCTACCTGCGTCAGCACAACCCGCTGCTGACCGGCGACGCGCCCGCAGAAGCGCCCGCAGCGGCGCCCCTCGACATGAAAGCCGCAGCGACACCCGCAGAGGTCAAGGCCGACGCGCCTGTGGCAGCCAAGGCTGAGGAGGCGCCCGCGGCGCAAGCGGCGACGACGTCGTTCCAGGCGTTTATGGAGAAAACGGGCATGTGGGGCGAGCTTCGGGCCGTGCCGCGCCGCGACTTCGAGAACGAGCTGAGCGCTTACCTGGCCGGCTCGTCGTACTCCATCGAAGACGCCGTCGTGCTGCACAACATCTACATGAAGATCTTTGACGACGGCGTCGTCCAGGAGCTGCAAAGCGTCGAGCAAGAGCAGGAGCTGCTGGACTACTACTACGTCGTACTCGGTGATGAGTACGATTGATTGACCACTTCTTTCCCCCCTATCACAGATGCCGCCTTCTCCCATCGGTGCCGGCTGTTAATTCAGCAACGACCACCGTTTCGTCAGATTGAGTCTACTTTGTACAAATTGTGTTATACACACTCATTTTAGTTCCTTACTACTGGGACAGATATATATCAAAAAATGGGCTGGAGGAGTATCATCAATTTGATACAGAGTTGGTCAGCAAATCGTCGACGGTACGCTCGACATCAAGATCGAACCGGAGCAACGTTCGTCGAACCAGCGTCACATCAGTAAAACCGACATCCATCACTTTAGCGACCGCTTCGACGAACGCCGACTGCCGCGCGAGGTCGTTCGGAATGTGGTGGACCGCAAACGCGCAGTCGGCAGCGCGCGCAGGATCACGGAACCGCGACTGCAGCTGCACGTACTGCTGCTGCTGCAGTGCGGTCGTCGGGTCGATGCTCCCCGCAGACGACGGCGTAGCCGCCACGTGGGCGGCCAGCGCTACCAGCGGCTTGGGCGGCAAGGCCGGCGCACCCCCCGGATGCGGCGCGTTTGTGGCGGGGCTCTGCAGCGTGGTGACGGGACCGAGATGCATCATACTCGACATCAATCCCTCGAGGCTGGGCGTCAGGTGGGACGCGCTGCTGCCGCCGAGTGGGTACATGCCCAGGATCGGCCGCGGCCCCGCGACCGCCGAGCTCGGGCCAGCCGCCGCGGCAGGAAGCGGTGGCGGCGGCGGCGGCACGGCGGGTGCGGCGCCATGCGGCGTCCAGCTCGTGACTGATGGCTGCGTGCCCATCACGCCGGCCGCGCTGGGGCCCAGCGGCGACGGCGGGACCGGCGGCGCCTTCGCATAGCTCGACGACGACTCGTTGACGGCGTTCATACTCGCTTTGAGCCGCGCCAGTTCCGAGTCGGCGAGACGCGCGAGCGGGACTGGTTCAGGCGTGGGATCGATGGCCGCGGACGACGCGGGCGCCCCGGCGGTACGCGCCGGTAGTGCGGGGGCCGGCGGCTCGGTGGCGTCTAACGGCGTCAGCAGCGCGGGACTCGACGGGTCGCGGCTAGGCGACGACGAGTTCAGCGTGCGTGGCGGCAGCGTCGGGGAGCCGCCCTCTGGCGCCGGCGCAGGCGCCGTCAGGGTCGCCGAGACGGCTGCGAACGGAGAGGCCGGTGGCAGCGCGGTAGTCGCCACCAGAGCCGTAGGATCGGACCCGCCCTCGGACGGGCGAGGGGCCGCGTCCGTGGCGACCGGATCGGACGGGCTGATTGGCGTCGGCTTCAGGCCGGCTTTCGAGAAGCCGGGCGCCAGTCGACGTTCTCGCGCTGCACGGTCTTCCGCCTCTTTGCGCCGGGCAGCTTCCTGTTCCTCGTGGCGCTTCAGCATCGTGCGCTCGAGAGAAACATCTGCGCGATACTGAGCGTCGTGATGATCATGGTAAGCAGCAAAAGCGAAAAAGCGGCGATGAGTCGTCGGAGTCGATGGCGTAACCGTGTCGCACCAGGACACAAACGAACCGCTGTGAACGCAAGCGTGAACGCGCTCACGCATCACTTACAGCGGACGAGGCATTGTCGCGGATATGGGTATAGTCGGTAGGCAGATCGTACGGCGGCTGCAGCGCGACCGTGTCCTTGTATTGGAGCACGACGCTGCCCAGCACCGCATACGGCGAATGCGCGATGCGACTCGACGCGGCGACAACCCTGGGACCCGACATCACGGCGGCGATTGATTCGATCGGTTCAATCGGTTCAATCGGTTTGATCAATGCCGATGTCAGTGGCGGAGCTCGCGTTGACAGGCAGGATACAGGCGGACCAGCGGTTGGGACCGTCGCGAAGGAGCACGGGCAGAAGCAAGGTATCAAAGGTATGAGGCTCAGGAGCAGATGGCACGGTCAAGCGTGTTGGTGGTCGTCCATCATCCTCATGAGTCGCTTCCTGTTAGTCTGGCGAGATCCGTCTTCGCGACGTCTTCCGCTTCGTGCGGGGACGCCGGTCGTGACGCCAACACGAGCTTCTTTTGCTGGCGCGCAAAATATTTCTGCGAACCGGTGTGCCGGTGGGGCCGCCACGGCGGGCCACGGCGCTGTGGCGGCTCACCACGCCGATCATCCTGCCGATCGCGCCCGCTTGGTCCTGGTAAGCATGGTCATGACAATGAAGATGCGGTGCGTATGCGAAAGGTCGACGGACGATGTGGTACGACGACCCTCGCGGTTACACGGATCCACGTGTGTGCAAACGTGTTTCAGCTAACATGTAAGCAGCGGAAGTCGCATGCCATAATGAAACGATGTTCTTCGATTCGATTCGATGGGCGCTCTGCTCAAAGATTCCGGATCCGGCCTTCGTGGCATCATGAGCTCTGCAACGACGGGGGTCTGTGTTCCTTTTGTTTCAAACGCACTCCCTCTCACTCCTGTTTCTCCTTAAAAATGTATGCCGAGACCCACTGCAGGAAGGAACGGTAATCATGAACTATGCGAACGCGCCATAACTATCTATTATTACTCGGCAGCACCAGAGATCCGCAGCGCTACCGCCTATTCAGGCGATCCATGACAACAAAATCGGATTATCTGGCAGCGGGTGAAACGACACAGCTGTAAAGCGCCTGCCTTCCTTCCTATTCTCGTGACCATGTGTCAGAGTCACGCGAACAAAGGCCACCGCGTCACGCCGGACGCATCACATCGACTTCCCGCCGTTGTAAACCCTCGTCCCAACCGCGGCTTCGAAACCGCGCTGCATACATCTAGTTTTCTTTCGAGACGAGCCAAGTATCCGAGCCTGTTGGTGGAAAAAGGAAGCATCGCTGCTGATCCCTCGGCTCTGCCTGCAACCCCCTTTTCGACCGAGTCGGAGGAAGGCCATCACAGCCCGTGTCCCCCCGACTTCGCCTTCCGCCCTTTACGGCGTGCCTAGTGCGCGGCTCGTCCTTGTTCAGCACGCGGACATATCATCCTACTCAGGAGGACCCGCGGTGGCGATGCAAAAAAATAGCTCCGGCCCCACCGCAACCGCGTGCGGTGGTGATGCTCTCGGAGCGACAACGGGGACCGACCGACGGCTTCGCTTCGACCGTGGCGATGATGCGAAGGGTGGGCGCTGGTGCCGTAAAGTGGCTTCCCGATGCCTCCGCCGGCATCAGCGCTCTGGTCGCCTTGCTGGTCGCGCTCCGATCCGCTGCGGCTCACTCGGACCGTAGCGATGGCACTGTTTGGGAGCCGTTTCGCGCCGCGCGTCGTCCGGCATACGGGGGACGCCCAGACGATGGAGGGCTGACGTGCGAGCGCGCGCGAGTGAAGTAGCGGCGGGGCACCTGAAGGCGCTAGCGCTACCGTGCCGCCATGCCGCGGGCGTTCGCAAAGCCATGCGCCCATGGCCGCCCCCCACGCCGCCGGCCACTTGCCGCCGTGGTGCTCGGGTCCGCCCGAGGCCTCGCATGGCGGACGGCCTGTCGTCGGCGTCGCGGGCTTCGGCCGTTTCGCTAGGTGAATGCCAGCCGCCGATCGCGCGTCGGAGGCGGCTCGGGGTGACCCCCGCGGCGGCGGCGATATGCGCGACAGCGGCGGTCCGTCGCACATCAGGGCCCGCTGCCGTGGCCCAAGGCGCGGTGGGCCGCCGACATCAGCCGAGCGGCGGCGGGAGCGGCGGCGACGGCATTCATGCCCATTGTCATGAACGTCCGTGGCGAACGTGGCCACGTCGTGAGCCCCCATGCAAGCGACGCCGCGTCGGGGCGTGCACGGTCGCATGCGCACCACGTCGTTTGATTTTATGGTGTGTTTCCTTTTTTCCTGGGGATGCCGGAATGCGGAACGCGCTGGGAGTGGCATAGCGTGATATACATGGCAGGAAGCTCGCTCTCGCTGGTTTTTCAATGCACTCGCCACCCCTCTTTGCGCCGTGGACGCTGCCAACACCCGCAAATCCACCCCGGGGCCGACTATAATCGCTGAGCAACGACTCGCTGTGACCATTACTGGCGCCTGATCGCCCCCTCCTGTCACCTTGAAAACTACTTGATACCGTAAGTGCGTGTCGACGGCGGCGCTTATCACCCGATGGCTGGACCCGTGCTGCGCTTCGGATTGGTCTCGTTTGGCCGCAGAGCCGCTTTATACCGTCCTGCCGGTCGTCCCCATGTTGCCGATCAGGGGCGTGAATGGCGGTCCTGATGCGGGGGGAGGCAGATCCATGCGTTTTGTCGCAGCCCGCCACCGACGCCGCGCCCCAAGATTTCAAAACCCAAAAGAAAAAAAAAAAAGAGACGGAAGGCTAAGACGATGCCCTGGCCGGACCCACGCTAAATCAGTGTTTCTTTTTTTCCCGACGGGTATACCACGATGGGCGCACACGCGGGTGTCTCGGGGAATTGGGCATGGCGAGTCATGCCGATCTTCATCAACTCACCTTTTTTCTTCTTTATGATTCGATTGCTCGCTGTATCGTTTTGGCAATGATTGCTATACGCGTCGCGTCGGCCGATGGATGGCGACATGCGATCTGCTCTCCCACTGCGCTTTGACGACCGATGCTCGAACCTGTGGATCCACCGCGCGTGGCCTTTCCTCGTGACAACGCACCGCTACGCAACACAACGCAACGATCGCTGGCGCTGCTCTAACTTCCGCTGGGTCACCGTGCCAGGCCTGAGCGTCCGCTGCCGCTGCCGCTGCGGCCATTGCCATTGCCGCCGCCGCCGCCCCGGTTGTTTGTGCCGCCTGAGTGCTGCTTTCCCTTTTTTTCCACGTCGTTTTGTTGCTCTTGCCCCGGGGAGCTCAAGCGTTCTGTGTCATCGACGGCAGGCCACTGAACCAAGGGCCACCCCTCGACCGAAAACATAAAAATCAAACCAGCTAAGCACTGGGAGGATCACTCCGATTCACACGACGTGCGCCACGAGGATTTCGAAGCATCCGACACGACTGCGATCGTCGGGTTTGCTGCGTGATCAGGACTTGTCTCCGGTGATCTGTCCTGGATCGCTTCTTTCTTGATCCGCCTTCGGCTCCCAGATCCTACGCGCTAGAGCCGCCTGGCCTTGCCGTCGCCCCCTCCACATCTGATCGTTTGCAGAGGCCGCCCATACCCGCATACCCCATACCCACCGGCGCTTGCCGTTCCTTTGGCCATCGTGCTGTTTGCCCGATCCATTTTCCGGGTTGAGCGATTAGTTGATCCGTCCCTTTTTTTCCCGTATACCTTGGGTTTCCCGATCACCACCACCACCGCCGCCGTCGCCACTATGACTGATCTTGCCGAGCGCATCGCCGCGGCGCGGAAAGATGCGGAGACGCTGAAGGAACGTATCAAGCAAAAGAAGGACGTTCTGGCTGACACGACGCTCAAAAATGTCGCGAACGAGCTCGAACCGCTGCCGCGCGTCGTGATGAAGGTCCGGCGGACACTGAAGGGCCATCTGGCCAAGATCTATGCCATGCACTGGGGCACCGACAAGCGACACTTGGTCTCGGCCTCGCAGGACGGCAAGCTCATCGTGTGGGACGCCTACACCACCAACAAGGTCCACGCCATCCCGCTGCGCTCGTCGTGGGTCATGACCTGTGCGTACGCACCCTCCGGCAATTATGTCGCCTGCGGCGGGCTGGACAACATCTGCTCGATCTACAACCTCAAGACCAAGGAGGGCTCCGTCAAGGTCGCGCGCGAGCTGTCGGCGCACACCGGATACCTGTCGTGCTGCCGCTTCATCAGCGACCGCCAGATCCTGACCTCGTCCGGCGACATGTCCTGCATGCTCTGGGACATCGATGCCGGCATGAAGACGCTCGACTTCTCTGACCACACGGGTGACGTCATGTCGCTCTCGCTGTCGCCGGACAAGAACATCTTTGTCTCGGGTGCTTGCGACGCCACGGCCAAGGTCTGGGACATCCGCACGGGCCAGTGCGTGCAGACGTTCATGGGTCACGAGAGCGACATCAACGCTGTCCAGTTCTTCCCCAACGGTGACGCGTTCGGCACCGGCTCCGACGACGCGTCCTGCCGCCTCTTTGACCGCCGCGCCGACCGCGAACTGAACCAGTATACGCACGACAACATTCTCTGCGGCATCACGAGCGTCGCCTTCTCCGCATCGGGTCGCCTGCTGTTCGCCGGCTACGACGACTTTAACTGCAATGTCTGGGACACGCTGAAGGGCGAGCGCGTCGGCGTCCTCGCGGCCCATGAGAACCGTGTCTCCTGCCTCGGCGTCTCCGCCGACGGCATGGCGCTCTGCACTGGGTCCTGGGACAGTCTGCTTAAGGTCTGGGCTTAAGCACTCGACTCGCTGAGCCTGCATGCCCATTCCCGTGCCCGCCGCCGCCCCCATCGTGGATGCCCCTTATACAGCGCCGCTTCGGATCTGTGGCGGTGATGGAATGATCAATCCAATCTGGATGGGATGAGATCGGCTCAGGGGAGACCCCCGGATGAGGATCGCTTCTTTCTTTTTCTCTTTTATACGTGCTGCCTTTTTCACTACCTTCCCTATCTTTATTTTTGTATCCGTCGTCCTGATCCTCCCTTCCTTCGTTTTGCGACAAGCGCGCCTGGTTCTGTGATGCGAGCCACCACGTAATGCGAATACCATACACGATCGCGGTGATGACGGGGCGATCGCAATGACAACGAAGAGGCGAAATAAACTCAGACAAGGCTAGCGGGAATAGTTATCACTGGTCACGGGTACCGATTTTGTCAGCGCGACCGGTTCAAACCGTTGGATTGCACGACCCCTTTCAGAGAGGCGATGCCTCCGCCGCCACCACACCCAGGGCAAAGGGACGAAGGGACAAGGGATGAAGGGAGGGCACAGGGTGTGCCCTGGCTAGGGGCGCCGTGGCCCGCCGTAGCCCGCCATGCCCCGCCCGCCCGCAATAGCATCGTGAAAAACTGGCCGCCACCCTCCACACGGCGCAGACGACGCGTCGCCATCGCCACCGCCCTGGCGAAGGCAAAGCTTCTCATCAAATAAGCTTTCAAGATTCTCTGCCTTCCGTAGTGCCACGTTTCTTGCACTCTGACCCTTTTCTCAGCTAGCCTGTTCTGAAGCCGCGCCCCGTACCGCAGCACCCTGACGCCGACGCCGACGCTGCCGTCGCCTCTCTTTTTTTTTCTTCGGCTTTCATCCTCCCGCCCTTCGCTTCATACTGCTGCCCACGATGAAGCTCACGGTGCGGACGACCACGCAGAAGGCGTTCTCGGTGGACGTGCCGACGCCCGAGACCACGACCATCGCGGACGTCAAGGCCCAGATCGAGGCCGCTCAAAACTTCCCTGCGGCCGCCCAGAAGCTGATCTGCTCCGGCAAGATCCTTGACGATGCCAAGACTGTCCAGGACTACAACATCACCGAAAAGGACTTCGTCGTCGTCTTTGTGACAAAGACCAAGCCCCCCGCCGCGTCGGCGCCCGCCCCGGCGCCCGCGGCCCCGGCCGCCGCCGCCACAAGCGCGAATGCTGCCGCTGCGAAACCGCTGTCTGGCGCATCGACGCCGGCGACCGCGACGGCCGACACGGCGCCGCCGGTCCCGGCGCCCACGCCGGCCACTGCGACGGCCGACTCGGCGCCGGCCTCTGCCAACGCGGGCGGTGCGGCCGCGGGCGCCGGCCCAACGGCGCTGCCCCACCCGTCGGCCCCTGACGCCGCCGCGGGCGCCGCGAGCGCCCAGCCCACGGACACCGCTCCGGCGTCAACGGCCGGCGTCGGGTCCGACGTGCTGGCCACCGGCTCGCATCTTGAGACCGCCATCGCCAACCTGTGCGAACTCGGGTTCCCGAACGACGCCGTGCGGCGCGCGATGCGCGCGGCGTTCAATAACCCCGACCGCGCCGCCGAGTACCTGATGACCGGCATCCCGGAGGGCCTCGCGCCGCCGGAAGGGCCCGCCGCGGCGTCGGGCGCCGCGTCGGCGTCCGGCAGTGGCGGCGCGTCCACCTCGGGCAACGGCGGCGCCGCGGCGCCCGCGCAGAACAGCCCGTATACGAACCTCTTCCAGGCTGCGGCCCAGCAGCAGCAGCAGCAGCAGCAGCAGCAGCAGCAGCAGCAGCAGCAGGGGGGCGTCGGCGGCGGCGCGGGCGGCGCGGGCGGCAGCTCGCCGGCCATGTTTGATTTCTTGCGCCAGTCGCCGCAGTTCGCCCAGGTGGCCGAACTCGTCCGCCAGCAGCCGGAGCTGCTGCAGCCGCTGCTCATGCAGCTCGGGGAAAGCAACCCGGGCTTGATGCAGATCATCAACAGCAACCAGGAAGCGTTTATGCGCATGCTGATGGAGCCAAGCGCCGGCGAGTCGGCGCAGTTCGGCGATCTCTTTGCCGAGGGCGGCCAGGGTGGCGATGACGACGACGACGATGGCGACGACGACGGCGACGACGGCGATGTCGCCATGGGCGCGCCTCACGTCACACTGACGCCCGAGGAGGACGTCGCGATCCAGCGCCTCGTGGCGCTCGGGTTCGATCGCCAGATCGCTATCGAGGTCTACTTCGCATGCGACAAGAACGAAGAGCTTGCGGCCAATTACTTGTTTGACGCCGAGTAAACTACAAACACTTCAAAAAAATAAATAATGACGAAATCTGCATGCGCCACACGAAGAGGATTAGGGGCCATTTTGATTAGGGACCACCGGCTACCGGCATTGTATCGGTCTTGCTAGTCGTTTCGCCAATCGCATCGCTCCGATGTCGGGACAACATCGTTCTATTTTTCGAGGGACGAGCCACTAAGAAAACAGTTACAAACAAAAAAGAAAACATGAAAACGAAATACCGAAGGGGCCGGCCGGCGGCAGCGAAACGACCCGAAACCCTGGGCACGCGCCGCTTGCCAGCTTTAAGCGACAAGGGAGGAGACGCCGGCCAGAATATCGTGCACGAGCTCTTCGACATTGGCCGTCACAAGGCTCACGCACTGCTGGATCATGCCTTCGGCCCACACCGCCAGCGTGGGCGTCACGGCCGCTGCCGCCGACGCCGCATGCGAGGCCGTCATGCTCGGCCGCGCCCGGAACAGGGTCCGTGACGCCGACGGCGACACCGCCGACGCGGGCGACGGCGTCGCGCGCCACAGGCTGAGCAAGCGGTCCATCCACGACGGTGCCACCGGCGCCATCACCGCTCGCCGGCGGACTGGCAGCACAGCGTACGCGGCCACCAGCACGGCGGCCGCCGTGAGCACGGCGGTGCCGACCGTGTCACCGGAGAAGCGGCGCCACGGCGCCGACAGCGCCGACGGCCATGCTCCGGCCAGCCACGCATGGCCGGGCCACCGCACAAGCGGCTGCGCCGGCGGGCCTCGACCTGGTCCGGTCGCGGAGCCGGGCGGCGGACGGAAACGCTCGACCTCGTGGGCCACGACGGGCAGCGAGGCCGGGAGCGCCAGCACGTGGTGCAGTGTCGGCACGATCGGCGCGATCAGGGCCGCCAGCCATCGCTGTCCGAGATCCGCAGCACGTTGCCACCAGGCGGAGGACGAAGTCGACGACGCCGACGACGCCGATGACGCCGAGTCACGCGAAGCATCGGAAGACGATGCCGACGACGCGGCGACGGCCGCCGCGGACCTGGCCGAACGGGACCACGCAAGAGGCGAGGGCACGCCGGTCGCACGGGCCCCCGACGTGGTCTGAAGGACCCGGGCCGGCACCGCGCCCGCCGACGGGCCACCGCGCTCGGCCGACGCCGACGGCAGCGGCGAGACCGTCGGCACAGCGGCGAGCGACGCGCGCGACCGCGGACTGACGGGCGACGTGCTGCTCACGGACGAGACGGAGCGGCCGCGGTGGGTCGCGGCGTGGGCGTGCGCCGTGTGGGCGTGCGTCGCCGCCGAGAGGGACAGCGTCGACAGCGACACGGTGGATCGCGCGCCGCCGCGGCCGGCCGGGGGATGCCACACGCTGCCCGAGGTGCCGGCCAGGCGCTGGGCGACGATGCTCATGCCGTGCAACGGGGCGTGAGCGTGGGCGTAGGCGTGGGCGTGGGCGTGAGCGTGAGCGTGAGCGGCGGATCGCTCAGGCCGCACCTCGCAGGCGGACCGCGGGCGGCCCAGGCGGGGCGGCGCCGGGTGGAGCGGCACGCCCGACGGCGTGACGATACCGATATGAGGCGTCGCGCTGAGCGGCGAATGGGCCGTGAGCGCCGGAAACACGCCGCCGGCGAGCCAGGCACCGGCGACGGTGGAGGCCGGTGGCGGCGTGACGGCCAGGGATGCGAGAGGCGTCGTGCCGCGGGCGGGGCCAGCGGCAGCCGAGGCGGTGCTACCGACGCCGACGCCGACGCCGAAGCCCAGGCCGAGCAGCTCCGAGAGCAGTGTCGACGTCGCCGAGAGCGGCGTGCTCGGGCACGAGAGCAGAGCGTCGTCCACATCAGAGACGGCGTGGTAATCCTCCACGTGGAGGCCCTGCGACTGTCGCGGCGCTTCGGGAGACGCGTGGGAGGGCCACGCGGCATGGGCGGCCGGCCATGATGGCCGTGCGGCGGCGGCGGCGCTGTGAAGCACGGGGTCGGAGTCGAACTCGACGTCGCTGTCCATCGCATAGGCCAGCGTGCCGTAGACCGGTTGGCGGGACGCGGCCTCCGCGTCGACAGCGCCGGCCGCCGCATCAGACGAGGTGGCAAACTCCTGCTCGAAACTCGGCTCGTGCAGCAGGCCGGGCATGGGCGCATGGGCGCGCAGCACGGTGCGCAGCGACCGCTGGGAACGGGATGCGCCGACAGCGGCGGCCGGCGAGGCCGGGGCCACGTCGGAGGTCCGGCGCTTAACCAGCGGCTCGTCCGGCGGCGGCGGGTGGACGGCGACCGGCATCGAGACCGTGGGTTCCGACGGGTCGACGCCCCGTGACGGCGGTGTCGCGGTATCCGGGGCGGGTCCCGACGCTGGTGCCTCGGGTTCCGTGGATCCTGCCGCCAGCCTGGCCGCTGCGGCAGCGGCCACGGCGGGCTCGGGCGGCGTCGTGACCCGCTGCGGGAAGCAGGCCATGGCGCCGTTGTCGAGGGCGCAGACTTCGACCCAGCTGTCGCTCATTTCACCTGGTGACAACGACCGCGGCTGCGCGGCGGCGGTGGCGGTGGTGGTGGCGGCGGCGGCGGCGGCGGCGGCGGCGGCGGCGGCGGCAGTCCCAGCGCCATGGCGCGGCGCCGCCAGCCGTTCGCCGTTCGCAGATGTCGGCAGGCTGCGCGACGCTATAGACTCCGCTGTCGCCACGGACGGGTCGTCCTGACGGCGGCGCGGCGCAGCAATCGGCGCCGTGCTTTGGTCGAAGATGTCGGTTAACGACCCGACGGCGCGGCGGACGGGGATCGGCCGGGCGAGCGCCGAGGCGGCCGAGGCCGTTGCGGACATGACGGCCGTCATGGTGTGCGCGCGGTGGCGCGGCGGCGGCGATGGCGCCGATGGTATCGACGGCGTCGCGGCGTGCCTCAAGCCCGCCGATGATGCGGCTGTCGAGAGCGGCTGTGCGAGCCATGCCGTGCCGCCCGTCCCTGATATCGGCGCCGACATGGACGTGGACAGCGCCGCCGATGACGGGAGCGGCGACGCCATGGGCTGCGATGGGTCCTGGGGCGTCAGGCCGTGGCCGGAGGCGGCCCGAGGCCTGTTCCACGGCGACGGCATCGGCGCTGTGGTGGGCGCCGGCGACGTGGCGGCCGATGGTATCGACATCCGGTCGGCGAGTCCTGCCGTGTCCGCGGATGCTGCACGTGGCTGCGGCTCGACCGACCCGGCAGATAGCCTGGTCGACTGAGCCCACTCGGCGGTTGTGGCAGACGCCGCCGATGCGGCTGACCCGGCAGAAGCACCGACAGACTGAGATGCCGACGATGCCGACGATGCCGACGAGACTGGCGATGCCAAGGGTGGGGGCGAAGCCGGTCTTGTCGATGGATCTGCGGGAGCAGCGGCCAGTGTCGACGGCGATGCCGCGGCAGCGTCTCGAGCGGCACCCCCTGGATCTGGCCGCCGGGCTTCATGGCTCCGTTCTGGCATGGTGTCTGACATCACGATATCGTCTACAGCGAGCAGGACGGCTCCACCGCCTGGGAATCAATCGAGCAATGACAAATTTCGGGAGAAAGAAGCGGGCGCGAGGGGTGCAAGGCCAGTCAGCACGGGTGCACGAGGGCCGACGCTCCATACGCCGTCCCGCTGGTCCACGGTTCAGCAGCAACAAAGACGAGACGGACTCGCATGAGCGCGCGCATCGCCATCCATGATTTCTTGGCAAGCGTTCTGCATGCTGGCAGGAGCCTGACGCCGATGTGACCGACGGGAGATCTTGACAGGCTCGGCCGAGGGATCGGCGCCTGCCGCTGCCTGCCGCCGGCTCCCTCCTACGGCGGTCCCGCCTACGGCGGCCCTCCCCTTCGGACGAGTGGCGCAGCACCTGCGGTCCTTTCGCCAGAACGAGCGCCTCCCGCATCGGGGCTCGTGGATCACGTGCGCATCCTAGGCCGCTTCTTCATGCGACGCCTCGCCCTCGATGCTTTGCCGCGCGCGGGCGCCGCCGGCCGGCCAGCCGGTCGAGCGGTCGAGCGGTCGAGCGAGTGCTGTCCCTTGACGGGGGAGCACGGACGGGCTCACCCAGTTGCTTGGCGCGCGGCCCGCGGGCGGCCGGCGGCGGCGGCGGCGGCCTCGGCGAGGCGCCGCCCATACTCGCCGCGGCGTCCTAGTGCGGCCGTGTCATGATGGTGCAACCCGCGGGCAAATGACATCGGCCCGTCGGCGGGCGGGGGCTCCAGCGGTCGGCGAGGAGGGCCCGCCGCCACGGCGACCCGTCGGATCTCAGGCCATGGCGCCATCCGGCCGTGCTCGAGCCTGACGCCGTCTCGCCCGGCGCGACGATGGAGAGATGGCGGCCGCCGGCCACTGCACCGCACCGCATACTGGCTCGGACATCAGCTAGCGCGGCGGAAGGGCTTCGGCTCGGGCCCGGTGGCTTGCAGCGTGGTGGGTGGGCGCTGGGCTGGGCTGCTCCGCTTTGATCCCCCGGGCCGACGGGGCTCCTCACTGATCGAAGTGGTGTTATGATAGCGCATTGGGCGAGCGGCGACACTCCACGTCAGCACGAGCAGCGCCGGCAGCGACCACCGCGCGTGAACTGGTGCGCCATGGCGACATGGCCACGCTCGCGTGGTGTCCTGCGGTCCCGAGCGGATCACGAGGGGCAAGGGCCATCCGCAGGTGCGGCCGAGGGGGCTTCACGCTCGCCGTTCCCCGACGAGATCGGGACAGGGGCCATCGCTTTGATGATATGCTCGAGGGCCGCGTCAGGGCTCGTGGCTGATGCTCGTTCTCTCCGACGACCCCGGCCCCGAACAAAGGCCTCCAGCCTCCAACCTCCAGCCTCCAGCCTCCAGCCACGGCCTTCGCCGGAGACGGCGCACGTGGTCGGCATGCAGTGGGTTTCCGCATGCAGCGGTCGTTGATCGTCGATGCTTGTGCGGCTTGCCGGCGGTGATATAGGGATGGCCATCCACCGCCGCCGCTCGTGACTCTCGCGCTTGTGGGCGGCTTCGCTGCTACGAAAAAAGTGTGGGCAGACCTGGGTCGAGCGGCCAGCTGCTCCCTGTGTCGGGGGAAAGCCACGCGATGGAGCTGATTATGATGGGTGTGATCCATCCCATGCGCGCATTCATCAGAATCGGCAGCGCCTTCTTATGTCAGGCTGTTATCTCCAAGCAACGCAGCACCGAGGGGTCGCCTGGCTGCACGGCATGGGCGACAAACGTGGCCTATCGAGGCGGATAGAACGACGGATTTGGTCCGTCGAGCGTACGGGTATGAGTGATCCTCGTCATCGGATGGCCCAGGGTGCCGACTTTATGCTCAGCAGACAAAGTCGGGAGGTCGGCCATCCTCCTTCGTCGGCCATCGAGCTATCATCATCAGCTCGTGGCACCTACCCTAGGGTGTGGCGCGGGTGGGCCGGCTTGGAGCCCACCGCAACGGAGGAAAGCAGGCAAGATGGTGACCAGGTCGGATCACCCGCTGGCTACGCCTCATGTCCTCCGCCTCATGTCCGCCCTCCTCGGCGAACCGTGCAAAGCATACCCGCCACCGGCAGACGGCGATGAAGCGGCTCGGACAAGACCCTTGATGTCTCCAAACGGCTCGACGTCGATCATGGGTTGAGGGGTCCAGAGCCGATCGAAGGCGTCGTAGATAAATCCCTACAACATCTGTCTATCGCACACACCATTCAGCATCATCCTGCCGTTCGCCCGCGTAACTCCGCTCTCTGCCGAATCTCTGACCAGCAGGCCTCGCCTGCCCAGAGATTGGACTCGCTCTCAATCATATCGACGCTGCAACGCTGATTCGATCCCTCCGCCTGACCAGCCCGAGGTGCTCATTGTCGAAAACTCTTGCGTCTTCCGCTTTAACGCGGTGGACGACGCAGCCGCAAAAAAGGCAGACGGAAGGCAGGCTTTCCCGGATACCAGCGCTGCAGCATGGCGGCGACGGCATTGAGATCACCGTCAGCGGAAACGCAGGATTCCAGGATGGATGCGCCATCGGATGCCATGCTGCCGTCGGCGGCCGCCACCGCAGCGGGCCCCGCGACGCCGCCACCACCTTGCGATCTGTTTCCAGGCCGTGAAGCCGAAATCAACACTTTGACCCAACTGGCCCAGCTGGTAAGAAACAACAAACAGAGATCATGATCGCCGATGGCTTAAGGGCTCGAATGTCGCGCCATTTGGATTTTTCTTGTTACTTGCTTGGTACTGACCGTCAAACCCCACGCAGGCTGGTATGATCAAATGAACGTATGAACGCACTGTAGCCGGCGCCCAAGACGATTTTTGTGACGGGACCGCCCGCGTCCGGCAAGACGGCGGTTTGCCGCGCCGTGTTCCCTGAACCGCGGCACCCGCACGTCGATGCGGCGCGCCTCCACGTGCCGCGCCTGCTCTTTGAGTCGACGCTGGATGCGCTTGTCGGGCACACCTTGACCGCTGAAAATGGGTATGCGCCCGCCTACCGCTGCGAAACCATGGCCGACTGGATCTTTCTGCTGGGCCGCTTGCACGCGGAAAATCGGCTCATGCCGGGCGCATCCGGTGCATCCGAACCGCAGCGTTTTATCGTCGTTGATAACGCCCATCTGCTGCGCAACTTTCCGGACGTGCTCACGCCGCTGCTCCGCGCGTCGGGCCGCGAAGCGCTGCCGCTCTCGCTTGTGTTTGTCACGCATCTCCCATGGTCCCGCTTCATGGCCTTTTCACCGGACGTGACGCCGCTCATTGTTCCCTTTACGGCATACACGGCCGAGCAGCGGCTCGCCATCATGGCGCGCGACTGCCCGCCCGGCGAAGACCCCGAGTTTTATACGTGGTTCCTGCACATCCTGCACGACGTCTTCTGCGTGCCCTGCACCGACCTCAACGAGCTGCGATACCTGGCGAGCCTGCTCTTTCCGCAGCTCCAGGCCTGCATCGCCTCGGGCGCCGCGACCCGCGAACCGAGCGATCGGCCCAAGTTGTTCCGCCACCTCGGCGCCTGCCAGCACGCCGCCGGCGAGCGCCTCTGGACCCGCGAGCTCTCCCGCACCGAATGGGCCCAGCTCGCGCCGGCCGCCACGGGCGCCGCCGAGATGGCCGCGCCCGTCTCGACCGGCCGGCGCTTGCTGCCGCTGCCCTACGACACCAAGTTTCTGCTGCTCGCCGCATACCTCGCCTCCGCGAACCCGCCCAAGCTGGACGCCCACTTCTACACGCGGTCGGGGCCCGAAGACGGCGCCCGCCCGCGCGCGCTCACGGGCCGCGGCCGCGGTCGAGGCCGCGGCAGTCGCGGCGGCCGAGGCCGCGGCGGCACCGACGCCGCCCGCGGCGCTGGCGACCATGCCGCCGTCGCTGCCGCCGCCGCCGCCGCCGCGTCGACGCTCGCGCAGATGGCGCCCCATGCGCGCGGGCCACGGGCGTTCCCCCTCGAGCGGCTGCTGGCGATCTTCCATGCGATCGTGCCGGCGCGCGGCACCAAGCGCGGAGTGGCGGGCGGGGTGCGGTCGTCGGCCGGCGCGGTCAGCACGCATGCGCAGGTCGCGCTGCTGATCGCGCTGCGGCTGCTGCTGCGGGCAGGCGGCGGCGGCGGCGGCACGGGTCCGGGCGCCGCGGTCGGGGGCGCCGCGCTGCGGCTTGACGATGTTCGGCTCAAATGCAATGTGCCGTACGAGCTAGCCCGCGAAGTCAGTGCCTCCGTCTCCTTTGACTTGGACATCTACCTCGTCGATGGGTAGACTGCGTCGATAGATACCCGTCATGGACGCGAACCCTGCGTCTGTCTTCGGTTGGGTGGCTGGCGTAAGCGTCGTGTATAAAAAGAAAAAATGGTTTGAGTTGAATCTAATACATGGTGGTCGGGTGGGCGAAAGCGAAAGGGCAGGATGACGACGGTCGTTCGTGTCATGCTCCGTATCGAGACCGGTGAATCGCCGGTGAAGCTGAGGCGCCAAGGGCGGCCGCCCGTCGCACCAGACAGACCCATGGGCGACCAATGGGCCGGTTTGGGGACAGTATCAACACCGAGAGGCACGTGGTCGGCTGCCCGTGATTGTCACGCATTAACACATGCACGCTTAGGCGAGGTGGTTAGGCTTGCCCGCAGCGCGGAGGGCGAGCTGCTCCTGGTACCAGTCGCTGGCCTTGTTGAGCTCGGCGGTCTCCTCGCCGGACTTCTTGGTCGAGGCCATGATGTTGTTCCACTTGTCGTAGGGGTCGTTCATGAGGGCGGTGTGCGCCGCAGTGATCGAGTAGAACATGAAGGTACCGGTCATCATGAAGGGCCAGTACATCTTGAGGAACGACGACTGGTACACCTTCGAACCGAAGACGGTGCGGAAGAGCGGTGTCGGGGCCATGGTGCTCGATGGGTGCCGAAGCTATGCGCCGCGAACCATACGTCGTCGTCGCCATCGTCATCGAATTCCGTTAATCAAAGACATCCAAAAAAAAGTCAGTCATACCGCATCATCTATCAGCATCACCTGATGCATCGCCATCGCGCAACGATAAGCCGCAAGCATCGCAGCACGAGAGATCGAGCGATCCGCCCATGGACGGATTGGCATCTGCCACCCTCACCACCACGAGTCGTCACCACAACGGGTCGCCTCGCCATGCCGGGCATGAATGCAACGGACAACGTGGTAGCACCACGACTGCTTGACGGCCGATGTCGTCGTCAATGATGGTGGCACCGCATCGACGCGTCAGGCATCGGCCTAATCAGGCACGATATAGCCCAAGCCGCATAAATCAACGACTAGGCTCTGTCCGTACGGAAACGGTCTCGCGTCCCATGACCATCAGTCAAGACCATCCGCCATGGCCATTGGTCAAAACGCCCACGGCGCAAGCGATAGAATCGTTCCGTCGCCAGGTAATGGCGGCATGACTGGTACAGCAGACGGCTCATCATGGCCATATCAGCCAGGGCACCATGCGGCAGCTAGGACGGCTGCTATGGGCAGGCAGGCATCGTGCAAGGTCGTGCGAGGACCGACGACATCGTTGAAACCGTGGGCAGCAGACTGCATCGTCGTGGTATCGTCACCACGGCAGACGAGTCCGCAATGGCAGCAGAGACGCCACCACGTGCATCGAGCACAGCGCGCGTGACGCGGGGACGCGGGGACGGTACCTCGTGAAAACAGGGAAAGGAACAACAAGGACACGGAAGGCGGCGCGGGGTATCACTGGAGAACCGGGCAGCAAGGACGATAAACGCCTGTCATGGGCCGCTGTCATCAGTATGACGCGCGCCACGCCTGACCTGTCGCCGCTTTCTCGTATGTTGTCGAGCCAGAGCCGCTGGTCCAGTTTTTCATCATGGCCCCGAGCCACGCGATAACCGAATGGAACGGAGAAGCACCGCGGCCGGGTATGGCCGACGGCCGCGGCCGCGACCGCGGCGGGCGGGCAAGGCGGGCAAGACGGCCGGCCTGCCGCCGTCGCCGCCGCCGCGGCGTTCGCTCGCGCTGCTTCCGCGCCACCGACGCTCAGCCGAGCCTCATCGGCATTAGCGTCGTCGTCTTCGCTCCCTTCACTGGGCTTGCGAGGCCGCCCCTTTCTCGGCGCGCGAGAACCAGCATAGACGCCCATGAGGCGGCCTTAGCCCGGTCCCCAGAACCATGTGTTAGGCGATTCCGTTACCAAAATGCAAGTCAGCTCGAGTCAGCGTGATTCTGATGCTGGGATACCAGATGGCACAAGGATACTACCGTCGTCATTCATGTCTGAGACGATGATGGCGATCCTAATGGTAGTGCATCACGATACACGATACATGGTTCGGTCCGACCTCTCTGATCCATGCGTCCGCACGGAAGCATCATGAAGCCATGCTGTCAACCAACTGTTGTCACCTGAAGCCGAGAAAGCTCGCCTTATGATGGGACATCACGTGTTCCACTATTTGGGATCCGCATACTGTGACGGTGTGATGTGGCCACCGCAATCGCCTGCTGGCGCTGGCGCTAATCAATGACCCTGTCATACTGAGACAGTTGTCGCCCTTTCTCACTCTGGTTGCGGGCAGGGCCAAACGCCAAAGAGAAGTGACGATCACCAACTTGGAGCTGCCATGACACCGCCATATTTCATGGCCCTTGGGAATCACGCAGGGTATCGCTATTATTTTCGATGTCATGAAAGCCCGAGGTTGGGGGATGTCGACACGCCCGTGTGGGGCGGACAAGCCCTTGCTTATCGTAGGCACATCCACGCCAGGCGATCTCATGCGGCGTCCCTCCGCAGCATTCTACTTCACCCATGACCGAGTGCCTGCCGACCTGTCTTGATGCGGGACGAGAGCGACCGAAACACAGAAAAAAGAACTTTGATCTGTGGACGAGTGATGCGCTTGGGTGACCGGTCGTTCATCAAGATCCAGAGATCAAGTTATCCTGATGATCGGGTTGTCGACCCCACGAACATGATGCTCCTGGCACACACATCCGCCGGATACTGCGGTGGACGACGCGGCCCGGGGTCCTTCGTGTCACACGTAGGCGCCATGCACTGCCCGTGTGGATCGGCGGCAGGCCATCCCTGGCGGCCGGCGCCTATCAGCGCGCCGTGGGTTGAAACGCAGTCGCATGCAGTTCAGCAGTGCCAGCCCGCTGTTATGAAAGCGAGCACACTGAGTTTTCACCTCGGCGCGGGGCAGCAAGGGTGGTGCCCCGGTCTCTTCCGCAGAATGAGCGGGGAAGAACGCCAGGGAAACTCCGACACGACCGTCCGCTGCGGGTGCGGCCAAGCGGGTGCCCAGCCCGAACGACGTCGCATCCATGCCATCCGCAGTTCTTTTCTACGCGTTCGGACTCGAGGCAGTGGTCAGCGTCTTTCGTGCTGCGCGATGCACATAGGTGAGTGGAGTGGAGGCGCACCTTTCTGGGTGCCCAACCCGCCGACCCCGTGGCCACTGCGCGCGGGCTCCGAGCCCGGCGTGATCGTCGACGGTAGCCATTGGCCCGCCGCGTGGGTCATGTGGACGACGTATTTTCGTATCATCGTAGTGCATCGGCGATGTCGGCGATTGGCCACAAACACCCTCGGCTGGCCATACCGCGTCCGCTGACTAACTTGCTGCCAATCGCAAAAGGAAAGGGAAGAGAAAGGAAAAAAGGCGGGTGGCGCCGATCGCTGCCGACCACGTGGGATCGCACACCCGCGACCTGTCGACGCCACCACGGGGCCGTCGTGTTCAGTGCGCGTCGTCTCTTCTGCCCACGTGGAGCCGAACGATCGACTGCGTCATCACTCCGTCTACTGTGATTCTTCAATTATTATTGCCGACTTTTTAACGCTTGGCCTTCGCTGGACCTCATCGCCGGTCCTCCCCGTCTCGCTCGGTTGCTGACCTACCCGTCGTCGATCAACTCCGCTATCTTCTTTCACGACGGATCAATCGCCGCTGTCATTCACCAGGCGACTCGAGGCCGACGAGACGTCGCCCTCGAGCTGCTATTCCGCTGCTCATCACCGGATCCAGTGCCCTTGTTCGCTGAAGGCCTGTCCTCCGCGCATCCCCGACGACGACGCCGCAGCGACGGCCGCGCGGGCATCATGACGCTGCTCAAAAAATTCAAGGAAACCACGAAAAACACCTTTCGGTCCGCCAACCACTTTGCCCACGGCCACGCTTTCTCCCACCACAGCGCCGTGCCCAGCGAGAACCCGAGCATCATTCCGAGCGTGGTCCAGAGTGTCGCGCCTAGCCAAACCGGGAGCACCCTCCACCTCGATGCCGGGGGCCACGCCGTCGCCACGCAGCCGACCGCGCCCGTCGGCAACGAAGCCGCCAGCGGGAGCGCCCTCCGCGGGCCTCGAGACGATGTGATCCCGGCCGCACCGACCGCCTTCCCGATGCCGGGCACACTCGCTGGCGACGCCGGCAAAACCTTCCTCCCGTCGGCCGCGCCGGCCGCGCCGTCCTCCGCAGCGAACGCCGGCGCCGAGCCTGTGCCCGCCGCCATGGCCAGCAACGCCGCCGGCCCGCCGCCGGCCTCGGGGCGTACGACGACGCCGCGCGGAATCACCAGTTTCTTTAGCCGCACGGATAGCCACGTCTCGGCATCGGCGGCATCGGCACCCGTAGCGGCATCCGAGCCGCCGCCATTCGCACCCGCGATCGACGCGGTGGGGTCGACGCCGGCGTCTTCGCTAGCGACGACGGCGGCGGCGTCGCCACCGACCGCGGCCGCCTCCGAGACGGCCGCCTCCCAGGCCTCGACGGCGCTCGCGTCGGTCGTGTCCGCGGCTCCGGTGTCGACGGTGCCACCGGCCTTCCGCGAGGCTTCCCCCGCGCCGTCCTCGGCCGCGCCGTCTTCATCGCCGTCCTCATTGCCCCCGGCGTCAGTCTCGCCACCGGCCGCGGCCACTTCCGGAAGCGGAACCAAGACCCCGCCGCCGCTGCTGACGGGGGGCGGCGAAACGGTGCTCACGGCCGCTGGCCTGCCCTCGCCGGCTGGCAGCCAGGCGGCAGCCTCGCCGCCGGGAGCGTTGGAGAGTGACCCGAAACTCGTGGGTGTCGCGATTCCCGCCACCTCCACCATGGCACCCGAAGCGACGGCGCCAGCGAATGCGGCCAAGTTCACGCTCGAGCAGTTTCATATCGACCGCACGCTCGGCACGGGCTCATTCGGTCGCGTGCATCTCGTGCGCAACCGCCAGTCGGGCCAGTACTGCGCCATGAAAGTGTTGCGCAAGGCTGAGGTGATCCGGATGAAGCAGGTCGAGCACACGGTCAACGAAAAGAGCATTTTGGAGGTGCTGGACCACCCGTTCCTGGTGAAATTGCATGGCACCTTCCAGGACAGCGCGAACCTCTATCTCGTGATGGAGTATGTGCAGGGCGGCGAGCTCTTCTCGTACTTGCGGCGCTGCGGGAGATTCCCGAACCACGTGGCCCAGTTCTATGCGACTCAGGTCACCCTTGCATTTGAGTACTTGCATGCCAAGGATATCATCTACCGCGACCTGAAACCCGAGAATCTCCTGATTGATGCACAGGGCAACATTAAGATTACCGACTTTGGATTTGCCAAACACGTGCCCGATGTCACGTGGACGCTGTGTGGCACGCCGGACTACCTGGCGCCCGAGATTATTCAGTCGAAGGCATACGGCCAGGCCGTCGATTGGTGGGCGCTAGGCGTGCTCATCTATGAGATGCTCGCGGGCCACCCACCCTTCTGCGATGACGACCACTTCAAACTCTACGAGCGCATTCTCGCATGCAAAGTCCGGTTCGCGGCCCACTTTGATCTGGACGCCAAGGACCTCGTCAAGCGGTTGCTCCAGCCCAACCTCAGCAAGCGCTACGGCAACCTGAAGGGCGGTTCGAGCGATATCAAGCGCCACAAATGGTTTGCGGGCGTCGACTGGATCAAGGCGCAGAACGGCCAGATTCCGGCACCGCACATCCCGAACGTCGCATCTGCCGGCGACACGAGTCACTTCGACAAGTACCCGGAAGACCACGCACCTTACGGCGCCACCGGTCCCGACCCGTACGCCGACAAGTTCGTTGGGTTTTAGTCTCGGCGAATTGTTTGGGCGAAAGTCTTTTGTTTTCCTTTTTGACCATCGACAAGCATACTTTTTCACAGCATTCATTGAGGTTTTCTTGTGCTTTTTACTTTTTTTTAATCTCTTTTTTACTGTGGGGGGGTCATCTCCTGCTCCGGCAATATCAAAAGACAACGCAACGGCCTTCGCCAGCAGGATCGGTCCAGATGCACGGCCGAATCCGGCCCGTATAGGCTTGCTGCGCGAGCTGGGCGTTCATGTAAGCGACCAAGCGCTCGGCCTGGGTGCGGTCGCTGATCTCCATTAGGAAGCGCGGCGGGCAGTGCATCGCGTCGCTCGCACGGCGCGCCGCGACATGCGCCAGGACGGCATCGACCACGGCTTGCGGTAGCTGGTCGCCCCACACGTCGTCGGCGCCCACCAGCGCATGCTCGGCCTCCCAGTCGCGCACCGACGGCGCCAGCGACGCCCACGCCGTCCGGCTGATGTACGGCGGATTCGCGACCACGATCGTCGGCCGCGCGGCGCGCAGCGTGGCCGCCATCGCCGCCGCCGCTCGGATGTCCCCGAGTTCGAACTGGACCCGCTGCGAGAGGCCGGCGCGGCGCGCATTCACTCGCGCCAGGCGGACGGCCGCCGGGTCGCGGTCGATGCCCACGGCGCCGGCAACCGCGACACCGTGCGACTGCAGCGACTGCGCCATCCCGAGCGCCATGCACCCGGACCCGCTGCACAGATCGAGGAGGGCGACCGGCTCGGGCGGCGCCGCCGCCGCGGCCAGGTAGCTCGCCCAGGCGTCGGCGAGCGTCGCGACGGCCCACGCGGTCTCCCAGCGCGGGATCAGGATCGGCGGGCGGCACCGCAGCGCGAGCCCGCAGAACGTTTCCTCGCGCGTCACGTACGGCAACGGCTTCGCATGGAACGCCATAGCCTCGAGGCCGCGGAGGAGCCGCTGCTGCTGGTGCGGTGTCGCGGCGCGGCCGATGGCGGCCGCGACGGCGGCGGCGTCGGCGGCGTCGTCAAACCCGGCCGGCGCGAGGGCGACGGCGGGAATGCCGGGCGCCCGCGGCGGCGCCCGCGGATACCGCGGGAGGACGTCGCGGGAGCAGATGGCTTCGAGGAGCCATCGGACCATACGCCGCGCGTGCGTCGGGTCAGGGTCGAGCAGCGGCAGGAGCCGCGGCAGCGCCGACTGCCAGAAGGGCCAACGCCGCATGGCGCAGTCTCGGAACGCTGAATCAAGAGGAGCGCGTCTATCGCGAAGACCCCGAGACCTGCGAAACTGAGCCAACGCAAAGAGAAACCTTGCTTCAAAGGATCCATTGCCTACATCTATGATGGCGGACAATTTCTGATGGGCGTTGAACCAATGAGAAATTGTGCGACATTGTCCTACGGTCGGGGGTCCTTGGAAGGCGCAATCGGGCAGAGACAGATGGACAGGGTCTTGGCGCTCTCGGGGTTGCGGCATGCAGGGGGGCGATCCCGGCTTCGCGGGTTCGTGCCCACGCCACACGTCCGGACCGAGCCTGCGCCACGCGTCGCCCAACCCAGAGATCTCCCAATCTCCCACTGGCTCTAACCCAACATCACTCCGTTCTTTTGCGTTAGATTCGATCGTATGTTACGAACATGGAGGCCTACCGACCTAACACGAACACCTTCCACGGTTCCCCCCGGGAATCCTCTGCGAAGACAGCAGCGCATTGCATCGTCGACCGGTTCGAGGTTCGCTGTGGAGTAAAGCCACCAACGACAAGTGGGTAAATCGCGATCGCAATGCCGTCTTGAACATCCGACGCTGTCTGGTCTAATCCGTCGGACCGGAGGCGCTGTGCCGCAACCCCGGGCAAGCGCCGCGGCAGCCCAAGGTCGGCAAGCTCATCCGACAGTCAGCCGAAAGCGCTACTGCCTCCTGCGGGGACCCCCTGGGGGTCACCAGGGAGGGGATGGGTTGCGTGTTAGGTACGGGTGGGCCTATATAAAAGGGTACAAGGTGGTCACGTGTGTTCATTGAAAATATAGAAATAGATAAACCTAGAGATGGACAAACTCCATCGTCCACGTGCGGCGCAGCCAGAGCCGTACCAGCAACTGGGGCTCCGATGCCGAGGCTGCCGAGGGCGCCGGCGCCATGGCCAAGACCGAAGCCAACGGCGTCCCTACGGCGTCAGGGCCGAGGCGCGTGTTCCCGCTGCCGCTGCCGTTGCCGCTGCCCGGCGCCGGCGAGGCCAACGGCAGCGGCGGTGACAGCGACGCGGCAAGCAGGTCATTACTCTGCGTCTGGCGCAGCGCGCGGCCGCTCTCGGCCGCCTCGCTCTGCGCCCGTGACGCGTTCGCCAGGTTCGGCTCCGACTGCGCTTCAAAACCTGGCGAGCCGGCGGGCGTCGGACGCGATGCCGCCGCCGATTCGGACGGCGCGTCAGGGTCCAGCGGCTCGCAGATGATGCGGTGGGACGTGGAGTCGAACCAGTGGCGCGACCGGCGCTGTGTGGCGTCCGGCGCGTCGAGCGGCGATCCCGGCGACGTGGGCGACGCGGCCTGCGACGCGGGCATGCCGTTGGCCGCGGGCGCCGGCGAAGGAGAAGGCGGCGCCGTCGCGGGATCCGGCGTTGTCGGCGCGGCGTCGGCGCCCGTGGCGACCGCCGGGCCCGGCGGGAGGATCGAGCGCGCCGGCAGCTGGCAGGTCATGACTTCCCACCAGCACTTGCGCACGGGCTGACGAGCCATGAGGTGCATATTGAGATGGCTGATGTCGACCGGCTGGGGCGGCGGCGGCATGCCGAGGAAGGAACCGGTCTCGCTGTCGGACTCAAGAGGCACATGGCTCGCAGAGGCCGTG
The DNA here is from genome assembly GCA_003615045.1 of Caulochytrium protostelioides. Classification (NCBI taxonomy): domain Eukaryota; kingdom Fungi; phylum Chytridiomycota; class Caulochytriomycetes; order Caulochytriales; family Caulochytriaceae; genus Caulochytrium; species Caulochytrium protostelioides. The sequence goes on along the minus strand of ML014132.1, from coordinate 129,321 downwards.
AGACTGCCGTCCGATTTGGCGGCGTCCGGCGTGGCCTCCTTGAGCAGGATCGCTTCGATCTCCATCGGCGGACGCACATGGAGCACGCCGACAGACACCACTCGCCGCGCGAGCCGCTCGGCTTTGCGGTAGTTCCACGAGTTGTTCGATTGGTCGAAATGTGTATGAACCCGCAGGGCGTCCAGCAGCTGCGTCACGGCCAGTGGGTCCGTGAACTCGGGGACTTCGCACAGACCTTGCTGCGGTTGCTGCTGCTGCGAGGAGGGGCGCGACGGCGGTTCGGGTGGCGGCTCCATCAGCGCTTCAGGACCACGCAAAGGCGGCACGGTCGGCTGCGGCGCGGCGGGCGCCTCAACTGAGCCGGACGCCGCGGCCGCGGACGCCGTCGCCAAGGCGGGTCCTGCCGACCGGACGGGCGGCGGCGCGGCGTCCGGGTCGGCGCCCGGCGTTGGTTGCCGCGTCGAGGCGCCCGCCGGGCCCATCGGCGGCGTGGCTACCGCAGCCGCCGGCCCCGTCGTCCGCCAGTACTTCTGGTTGATCTCGCGCGCCGACGTCGCGTAAGCGTGACCGATCTGATTGATGTCCAGCAGGAAGTTGGCGCACTGCTGTGCCAGCAAACGCTGCTGCGCCTCGGTGCCCGGCTGGACGAGCAAAGGGTCGGGTGCGCCAAGGGCCCGGGCGCCCGGGTATGGGAAGGCGGTCGGCGGCGCGGCCGCGTCAGCCGGCGCTGCCGGCCCGGGCGCCGCGGCGGCGTCGGCCGCCGCGGCCGGCGAGGGCGAAACGGGAGCGTCGCTGTGGTTGGCGCCGGCACTGCTGAACTGCTTGAGCTTCGAGGCGGAGGCCCAGTGTCGGAACGAGTGTGTCAGCGAGGATTTCGACAATCGCGAGCCACGTTTGCGCAGGTCGGCTGGCGCGTCGGCCGTTGTCGACGCCGCCGCGCCCGCGACGGCTGCCACGGGCGTTGCCGGCTGCGAGCGCGCCGCGGCATCCGTCGGGCCGCTGTGTCGGCTGATGCGGGTCCACACGATGGGGTGGAAATCGATTTCTTCGCGCAGAATCAACACGCACTGGACGGGCTCGGCGGTCGAAAACATCCGCGGGATCATGGGTACGATCGGCGTCAATGTCGGCCCCAATCCCGTGATGTCCATGCGGCCGCCGGAAGCACCCGCGCTGCCCGGCGCGCCGTCGCGCGGCATGTCCTGGACGCGGTCGGCGGCGCCAGTGTTGTTGTTCTGGAAGAAGGAAAGGAAGGAGAGTTTCAGGGTCGAGAGACGCCGGCTCGTCGGGCGCTTGCCGTTGCGCCGGCGCCCGTTGGTGCCGGCGCTCGTGGCCGTCGGCGTCGCCGCCACGCTGCTCGCGGCACTGCCGGCGACAGCGGCGGCAGGCGCCGTCGGCGTCGATGGCTGCGAGGGACGCGGCGACCCGCCGACGTCGACGCGTGGCGGGCGTTCCGCATCCGCGTCGCTCGGCGAGGCGGCGCCACTGGCACAAACACTCGCGCCGCCCTCGTCTGCCTCGTCGCCACCCGCGCCGACGGCTTCGTGATGGCTGCGCTGCTCGTCGTCGGCCTCGTGGATGGTGTTCTGGAGGGCCGTGGAGGAGCGGCGCGACCCCGTGGACCCCGTGGGGCGGGAGGGCGCGGGCCACGCGGGACCCCCGGGCGGCGGCTGCGGGACGAGCTGAACCATGCCGAGGTTCCGCAGCAGGAGCTTCTGGAGACTCGCGAGCACGAACTGGAGCACGTGCGGGTCGAGGTTGAGGTGCACAAAATGCGTTTCGGCGACGTTCGTTTCCGGCGAGTTCATTGCAAACGCCAGCACGTCCGCATACTCTTCAGGGATCGGGCTGTCGCTGCTGGACGCTTCCGGATCCATCGCATCGCCCGTCGGAACGCCGCCTACCAGCGAGTTGGGGAGTTCATCAAGCCCGTTAGTCGGACTCCCCTCGGTGCTCGCGCCGTCAGTCGGGGCCATCGCCGTGACTGGTGTCGCCGACGGCGGCGTCGCCTCGGTCTCGAGACCGCGGCTCGCAATCAACGGCGACTCAGACGGCGCGGCGAGGGACAATCGGCGCTGGCCGCGTGTGCGGGGGATGAGCTTGTTGCGGGCGCTGCTGCCCGTCGCGGCCGGGAGCGGCGTGGACCCGCGGCGGCGCTGCGGGCGCTCGCGCAGCTTGCGTGCGGAGGCGGTTGCGGCCAGCCGGACGCCTTGGATCGTGCTCGTCAGCGACTCCTGGGTGTCACTGGTATACACGGGCACGAGGCCCGACGGGAACATGGGCATGAGCAGCGAGTCCGGCAGAAGCCCCAGCAGCGCATTGGGGATGCGGAAGCGCGTCCCCTGGAGGCTCAAGTAGACGACATCGTTGGGGTTGACGGACGCGTTGGACGCGAACGGCAGATTGTGCAGGAACCCGAACGCCATCGCGGCGTCCTGTGGTCCGTCTACCGTGATCCGTGATCGTCCGTGGTTGTCCGCGATCGTCCGTGATCCGCGGGCGGAAGAAGATGGCGTCGCGCGACGGGCGGCGAGGCGCGTCGATATACCCGTGGAAGGGCTCCGGGTCAATCCAAGTGCTTTTTCGCTTTTCCTTTTTTCGGCGACGAAACGACCCCAACTTGCGTGAGAACTGCAGAGACCGTACGGAGGGGAAGTAAGCGACCACCGGGAATGCGACGTCGTTCGCACGACTCAGTGATCGCTCCGTCGGTCGGGGGGCCGCCAGCAGGAGCGGTATGCGCGAGATCGATGCACGTTGCTTTCGAGGGATGGCGCCTGATGCAGAACGATGCTGGGTCCGGCGTCGGCGTCGGCAGCGGCAGGGGTGTGGTGGGGTCGGCAGCGGGGTTGAGCAGACGCCCCGGGGATCGACCGAACACCGTCGTCCAATGAATTTCGGTGGCGTGAGCGTCGATCGAGCGAGAGCGCAGCGTACGGGCGAATTCTGACGAGGATCTGCCTTTTTCAGGGTGGTCTGGCTGTATCGAGCGGAGTAAAACAAAATATGGGAGCCTCCGTTGTCCTTGGCAGCCTTTTGAAGTCAAGCCCACGATCGAGCGGTGCGTGGCAGCCCCGGGAGGCCACGAACGGGTCGTGAGACAGAAGCAACCGACGAGTACGGCCGAGAGGCAGCCAAGGGTATGATTCAGGTCAGAGACGCGTCAGAAGGGCCGATAGCTCGACAGGACGGTATATGTCAGCCTTAGGGACCCGTGTCAAAATCACCAATCATCAATCAGAAAAAAAATAGGAAAATCGAACAACATCGCAGGCCTGCATCGGCTCCATCGGCCAGTCACGAGCACGCATCATGATCGGCATGTGGTCTGTTTCCTGATCAGCCGAGAACACGCGTCCACCTCTGTTGCAACGACGCGTGACACCGTTGGCCCATTGGCCACCAAGGGGGCTTGATTGATGTTGCACGAATCGCATTCATTGCCATCTTCGGGAATTGCCTCCCGGCCCGACGGCCCTCCCCGAGGCGCAGCATGCGCGGACGGCGAAGGGGCGGCCGTGAGCATCGCGGGTCGGTCGCGGAAAGGGGCCTTCCAGCTCGCTGGCCCGGACGCGGGGCGAGTGGCACTGAGCGAGCAAGGGACAGGGCCGATGCGAGCCGACGTGTTGTGGAACATGGCTATTATCACCCGGCCGGCAATCAACCGTGACGCGGTCTTGAACATGGGCTTGATACCATGATTGTCTGATACCACGAGCGCGTTCTGGCTACGATGAGCGGCACCGAGATGGACAATGCTGCTCGACCCTCACGTCACGTCATGCTAGTGCGCCGTGCCAATCACGTCAGATGAAACGGAACATGTTTCATTGGGCTGATCACGCTTCACCCGTTTCATACGATGACTGCCTATCACCGAGGTGAGGACATAGATGACGATGCATTTCGGCCTCTCGGCCTCTCGGCATCTCGGCATTGCATCGTCGTTTGGTCGCGAGCCGTCGGTAGCTGGCCATCATCACGAGAGGCGGATGACTGTGCAGCTGGATGTAGGCCACGCCAGCACCACCTGAATCAACGAACGGCGACCTGAACATCCAGGCAGCATATCCAGTCGCCCCTTGAACATCAAGTCGCCACCTATATCTCAAGTCGCCACCTGCACGGCTTTTTCATGACATCCCACTCATCAAACGCGTCCATATCATCCGATCCTGCCGCGCACCACATCATCGCTTTGGATGTCGGAGAGGGATCGGCATCAATGGGGCAAAGAAAGGCCACCGCATGGCGCAGCGCCGCCGCCGCCATGCTCCCGGCTGCGCCCCCGACGCCAGAAAGAATGACCGTTCCTGGCACAGCCGGCCCCACAAGGTTTCAAGTGTTGATGGCCACTGGAAATTTCTCTCCGCCGCGGCAAACGGGACCGCCGCCATCCATCAGGGAGACGCCGCGGCGGCCGTTCAAATCCAAACCGGTTGCCGCCGGGATGGCACCGCCCTGGCCGTAGCAGACGCTGGCCGTGGGCGGCCGATCCATCAGAGACGATGCGGCCGTGCACGTAGCCGCTGCGTGGCGACGGTTGATCGGGGGGTCGACCGCCCTGCCGGACTGCAACGCGGTGTCCGTGCGATGATAGAACAGATGGCGATGAAGCGTACAACGAAGTCGAGCTGGCGAAGCTCTTTCGATGAGCGCGACGGATGAGTGCCGCATCGCGTTTCGCCATACCTCGTCATACCTCGCCGAGTCGGCAGGTCTCGTGTTCGGGCTCGCCATCCGCCATCCGCCATTCGCCATCCGTCTTGGGCCACCCCGCGCCGCCTTGACTTGGGCGACGACGGCTGGCTGGCTGATTTCTGCTCCAGGAGTCACGTGCGACTGACGCGACGCTTGCCCGTAGTGCTGGACCCAGATCATGCCTTTGGCGGCCCCGCGTGCCGACCTGGTTTCACGCTCCTAATCCGCGCGTCGTCACCAGCGCCACGCGTAACTGACGGGACACCATGGACTCGGCGACGGCGACGGCGACAGCCGCCGGGGTCGCGGGTGTGGCCGCCACGTTGACGGCATCGCGCACCGCATCGTCAGCGTCAGCGTCGCCATCGGCATCGTCGGTGGTCGACCCTGATACGGACGCCCACGTGATTCTGCGCTCGTTCGAATGGTCGCTCGTCTTCAACGTCTGCGGGTTCTGCGTGCTGCTGCTCGTGTTCAGCCTGCTGGCGCGCGGCAAGTCCCAGTGGTTGCGCACGGCCTACCAACCGCGCACGTTCCTGCTGCCCGAGCGCCAGCGGTCGCCCGTCATCCGCGCATCGTGGAACCCCTTTGTCTGGATTGTCACCGTGATGCGCGTCAGCGATGAGGTTGTGCTTCAACGCATCGGCCCGGACGCTTTCTCCGTCATCTATATCATGCGCTGGATGTCCTACTATTTTTGTTTCACGTTCCTCGCCGCCCTCACCGCGCTGGTGCCGACCAACATCACCGGTGGGCAGGCGCTCTTTGGCCTGGATGCCCTGACCATCACGAATGTCAGCAATACCCATCGCTACTGGATCATTGTCGTCTTTAGCTACGTTGGCACGCTGGCGTTCCTCGCCTGTCTGCACCGCCTGTTCCAGCGCGCACTCTGCCTTCGGCATACCTTTCTACTGAGCCAGGAGCAGCGCGATCGTCTTTCCGGATACTCGCTCCTCGTGCGCGATGTCCCCAAATCCATACGCACGCCCGAGCATCTCCGCGACCTATTTGAAGTCGTCCAGCCCGACTCGATTCATGGCATCGTGATCTCCGACTATCTCCGCAACCTACCCGAGCTCTGGGACCGCCGCTGCGCCACGCGCAACCGGCTCGAGCGCGTCGCCACCGAGATCCTCCAGTCAATCAGCCGCGCCCGCTGGGCCGAGCTGTGTCGCGAGCAGAACGCCGCGTTGACGGGGTGGGCCCGGCTCGGCGCCCAGCTCCACCTCCCGGCCTTCGTCGTCCGCGGGGGCCACGCGGCCGCAGCCTATCCGGAAGCCGATGCCCGCGCCGCGGACACCGCCGCCGCTGCCCGTGGGGATGCCGAGGGTGGCGGTCTGGCCGGCCGGCAGGACTGGAAAGGCCATGAGACCCTGCCGTCGCGGCGGTCCGGCCGTTCGCGGCACTATATCCCGCACACGCTCGCTCGCGCCGCACCCGCGGTGCCATCGAGTATTAGCCACGTGCATCTCCTGCAGCTGACCCTGGACCCGCCGCCCCGGGCCCTCGCGGCTGCCGAAAGCGCGCCGCAGGCGGCCGCGGAACAACAACGGGGCTACAACGGCGAGTTGGATGGCGAGGGCAACGCCGTGGCCGACACCGCGGGCGTGCATGCCGGCGACATGACGGGCATCGACGCATCGTCGCCCATGCTCCCCCACCGCCCCGATCGCCCCGCGTCGCGGCCGCCCTCGCCGTCCGTCGTTCGCAGTCTCTCGCAGCGGATCTCGCGGCAGCCCTCGGCGTCGGCGGCGGCGGCGGCGGTGGTGGCGCGACCGTCCGAGAGCGATCCGCCAGGGCGTCCCATGACGGCCTCGGGCATGTGGTCGCCCAAGCAGCTGAGCCAGATCCGGCAGCTGATCAGCGCGATTGCGCTGCTCAACGACGAGATCGGCCGCGTCCAGGAAGAGCGGCTCAGCGAGGCGCGGGCGCTGCGGTCGCGACCGAAGCGGTCATGGTACTTGCGCTGGCGCAAGCGGTCGTTCAACTCGGTCTTTGTCGTCTTCAACAACCTTGTCAGCCCGCACATCGCCGTCATGGCCAATCTGCACCACACGCCGGGCATCATGCAGGAGCGCTACATTGGCGTCGATCCACGCGATATTTACTGGCAGAACCTGCGCCTGAACGTGATGGAGCGCCGCATGCGGTGGGTCCTGTTCCTGCTCGCCTCGGGCGTCGTCATCGTCTTCTGGAGCGTACTCTCCACAGCGATCAACTCCGTCGCCCAGATCCAGAACCTCGACCAGATTTCGTCGGCGCTGAAGCCACTCACCTCCATGGACGACAGCATCACGGGCCTCATCCAGGGCCTGATCCCGTCGCTCGCCATGTCGATCCTGACGGCCATCCTGCCCATCTGCCTCCGCTACCTGCTCGTGCTCGCCGGCCACCCCACGTGGCTCAGTGTCGAGCGCAGCCTAATTCAAATTTACTACGCCTTCCTCATCATCAACGTGTTGCTCGTCGGTGTCATTGCCGGATCCACACTCTCGAACCTCGAGTCCTGGGGGCTCAACCCGGCCAATATCCTCGACACCCTCGCCAAGTCGGCGCCTCCTGTCTCGACATTCTTTATCAACTACGTCCTGTTCCAGACCTGCATCATGGGCGGCCTCGAGCTCATCCGGCCGTTTGATATCCTCACACACCTCGGGTCCTTCTTCTGGCGCAACCCCTCCCCGCGCGTCACCCGCGACGGGATGCGCCCACCCCGCTTCGCGGCCGGCCAAGCGCTGGCCAAGCACAGCCTCATTGCCACAATCGGCCTTGTGTACGCCGACATCGCGCCCCTGATTCTGCTCTTCGTTGCCGTCTACTTTAGCGTCTGGGTCGTGATCTACCGCTACAACTTTATGTACGTCTACAGCTTCCCGACACAGAGCGGCGGCAACTTTCTCTTTACCGCCTCCCGACAGATGTTCACGGGCCTTTATCTCCACCAGATCGTGCTCAGCGGCTATTTTCTGCTCAAGAAGTCGTACGCGCCCGCAGGGTTTCTGCTCTTTTTGATCTTTATCACCGCCATGGTTCAGATCTACTCGGGTCACTCCGCTGCCTTGATGATGGGCGTGCCCGCCCAAGCGGTCATTGACCAGGCCCACAAACGCATCCGTGACGCCGAACACGTCGCGATGCAGCTCGCCCAGACTGCCCAGACCGCCATCACGGACGCCCCCATGGACGCCATCGTCCCCGCACACGCCGTGACCGCCAACGTCATGGCCGTCCCATCGCCGGGGCCCGCGGCGGGCGCCAGCTCCGCCATCGCTTCGCATGGCATCGCGCCCGCGCCGCTCTCCGTCTCGCTCATGCCGCCCAAGTCGACCACCGAGCTGGCCGCTTCGTCCAGCGGTATCGAGGTCGCCTCGGCCTACGAAGACCCGCGCGAAGCGATCCGCAATACCGTCTCCATTGACGGCCCGCGGGAGCTCCTCATCGAGACGTCGCTACTGCGGTCCGTAACGCCCGGGGGCTCTCCGTCGCGCTCGCGCTCACACACCACCAACGCCTGCGGCACCGTCGGGATGGTCCAGCGGCGCCCGCGCGCGTCCTCGACGCAGCGCCAGAACGACATCATGATGCCGGGCACGGCGCCCGTGCCCTCCCCGTCGGGCCGCTACAGCGGCTACGCCGCGGCGCACCGCGCCGAGGCCAGCGCCGACGCCCCGGACGCATGCATTGCCGTCGCCGTCTCGCCCTCCGTCCTGCCGTATCTCGAGCTCCCGGGCCACGCGCACGCGACGACTTCCTTTGTCCGGCGGGGCTACCCGAGCGCTCCATCCGCGGACGCGAACCACGTCGATGCCGACGCCGACGCCGACCTCCCCGTGACGCCGGGCGTCATGACCCCCACGAGTCGCTTGTGGGTCGCCTCCGACATCGCCCGCCGGCCCCCTGTCTCCGCATCGCCGGTGCTAGTGCGGCCGCTGGCCACAGCGCCCATTAGCGCCCTCAGCGCCGCGCCCACGGCCGATCCGCTCGCGAGCGCCGGCGGCGGCACCGACATCGGGCTGCTGCGCCACGGGCCCGACAGCGCGCCCGCGAGTGGCCGCACGGACGGCAGCGCCGGCCCCCTCGCGGGTGCCGCCTCCGAAGCGAGCTTAAACGGTGTCGGCCGTGAGTTCATCACCGCCTCGCGGTACGCGCTGGCCGACAGCACGCTCGCGCGCCACTACCGCGCAGGTGAGGGCGGCAACGAGACGCGCGAGTGGCGCGAGCTTTTTGGTCATCCGTGCCTGCGCCAGGGCGTGCTCAGTTTGTGGCTACCGCTAGACGCGTATGGAGCGGTGAAGGACGTGATTCGAGAAGTTGGGACAGCGCTCGATGTGCAGGTCGGCGGCGCCTGGATCCCGCCAGACGGCCGCAGCGTTCAGATCGAAAGCCAGGCTCTTTCGGAGTGGCAGGCCGACTCGTTAAACACCTAATCAACGCCTAAATCGATGCACTGCCCGGTGCATGTATTTACTTTTATCGATATCTCGTTGCACATGTACTCGTGATCTCACTGACACTGGTGCAACCAGACACATGACCAGCGACGCCAGTCTCCTAGATGACATGCGCTCCTTTCCTGAACTAGTCCATGTCTTTGCTGCTGGAGGTCAACGACTAGGCGGAACCCATGTGGGAACCGTCACCCTACGAGACGTGGGGGAATCGAGGGTGAAAAACTAGTCATCAACGATGTTATGCTGGTGCCTGGAGTTGATCAGAAGCTGATCATCTCGCTGATGAGGCTGGAGAATGACAACGGTCACTATGGCCTCTGGGTCAAGGGTGTCCTCGCATTCCTGATGGCTCCCACAACTCGGGAAAATCTCGATGGCCGATCTCCACAGGGGGCGTGGAACCACAAATCCATGGATCTGAAAAGTCTTCGTGTCTTTGGATGGTCGTCCTCATCTCTCCCAGGGGTTGAAAGATGAAAAGATTCTTTTACCATTTTATCCTTTACCCTTCTTCCATTCTTTATCCTTTCTGTATATTGAGTTTAACGCGGTCGTCCATATTCTGACCCTATGCGCACACCAATCTTCGGTGGTGCCCCCTAGGGGTCCCTACCGAAGCAGACCCGCATTCGGTTCGGCGTGACTTTGCCGACCACGGGCTGCAACCTGGTTTGCCCCGAGTTGCACAGCGCTATCGGTCTGGCGGGTAAGGCCAGACGGCGTCGGATGTTCATCGCGGCATTGAGGTCGCGGTTCACCAACTTGCCGTGGGTGGCTTCATACCATAGCAAGCCACGAACCGTGGTTCCCTGGCGCCGGCGTTCGCCGGGTTTCAGGACCACATTCATCTGGGCATAAACCAGGGTCTTGCGGGCCGGGGAGGCCGGCGTCGGCTCGGCCGCGGAAGCACCCGCGCGAGCACGGCGGGGCGGGTTGACCCGCGTCGGCGCCGTCGAGCGAGCGCTCGCCCCACGCATGCGGACCGGATTCACGGCCGCAGGCGCGGTTTGGGCAACGCTCGCCCGGGACGCGCGAGCGATCGGCACCTGCGTCGGGTCCCGGGATTTCACCTTGGTCAGGATCTCGTTCGTCTCGGCATGCACCTGGGTCGTCCGGAACTCGTCGACTAGGACCGTGCGGAAGCGCTGGGCGCACGCCTTGTACGCGCGAGCGGTTGGAACCGAGATCTCAATCTTGCCTCCGGAGGCAAACTAGGAGGCGCCATAAGCGATCACCACTTCAGCGACCACGGGCTTCATCTCCGTGGTCGCCCCCATGGCGACGCGGTTCATGAACTTGTCAAACACGCGTTGCTTGCCACCGTACAGACCCAGCGCGGCTTCAGGAACTCGGCCCACAGCGGATCGTACGTAGCGAGCCACACCTCCAGGAGGCGGTGGTGCACGTCGAGCGCTGTGTCCTTGAAGCACACTCCGGACAGCCGCAGCAGCGGCTATTTCAAGTGGCGCTGCCAGGCCTCTGACTGCTTTTGGGCGGATGTCATGCCGGCTTCCACATAGTAATGCTTTCGACTCAACTTCCAGCTGACGACATGGCCTTTGGGCCCCACCATGGCCATATAGAAGATGTTGGTGCGGCCCGGGTCGTTGCCGATGATGCAGTACTGATCCAGGCTCTTTGCCAAGAGTTTTTTTGGTCTGATCGGGGCTGTCTCCCGGAGGCTGTTCGGTCTGATGGGCGCCGTCTCCCGGGGGTTGCTCGGTCTGATCCAGGTTTTCCGCCAGGGATCTGAGGGGGGGCTGCCTGCTGACGGCTGCTCAGTCTGATCGGGGCTGCTGAGCACCGGGTTCTTGATTCCGGGGGCCGCCGTGACAATCAGCACGACGTCGGCCATCTTTCGCTCGAAGTGGACGCACACGCTGGTCCCGTCACTGTCGATGGTGTCAGTGAACGTGTAGTTCTTGCCTTCCAGCTTGCGGAACGCCAGGGTGGCCCCCCCGGTGCTCTGCGGTGGCGCTGTGTGGGCAATCTGGCAGCCAGCAACGGGAAGTCCCGATACTAATCGCGCACGTCGGGATCTAGCTTACTAGTGCCCGCGATGCCCAGCATACGCTACTGATAGATAGTTCAAATTTGTCAGGTCAGGCAGCTTCGCATCCCTGACATCTTCAACGCCGTCGAAGCATCGCTTGAGCAGGCCGGACAGCGCGATGCTGGCGATGTGGTAGCGCTGAGAGAAAACCTCCACGCGCGCGCGGAGGTCTCGGACCCGCGTCTCGGACCCGCCGTCTGTCCTTGCCTTGCAGGTACTTGAGCAGCGCAGCCTTGACCACCGTCTCCGTTTCGTCCTCGCGCCGCTTCAGCTTCTCGGCACGGTCGGATCGACGTCGCTACTCGTGTCGCTACTCGTGTCGGCGCTGCCGACGCTGACGCCCTCGGCGTCAGCCATTTTAGTCAGAACCGCGCAGGAGGTCCCTCCAAAGAGATTTGGAGGGACGGGGGATGAGCGTTAACGAGGGCTGCGGAATTAAGGGGGCCATGAGGTCTGTGATACGAGCCCGGAAGATGGGCCAATCCCAACAATCCATCCGCTCATCATCATCCTCTCACACGCGGTTTATATAGGGCGCCGGGCCGTCAGTTGAGCGGCACCGTCGTCAGGTTGACTGACAGCCCTGGGAGGCGCCTGTGCAGCCTTTCGGCTACTTAATTAACAAACTTCACATCCGCACAACACCAGAGGGCACGGTATGCCCGTGAGGTAAGGAAGGGCCTGCATAGACGATCTCGTTAAAAAAATAGTGGGGGAAAAGGGGGTAGGTGATGGCATGGCGAAAAAGTCGTTAAACGGCTAAGGAAGCGTCATAGGGGTGGGTCGCCTCGATGGTCATCGTCGCGGTCGTCGTTTATGTATCATCGTGTTGATCAAGTCAAGTTAGGACCCTTTTGTAGTTTAGTTGCCATGCCCATATGGGTCAAATACGATCAAGTAGCAGGAAGGAGTGTCCGGCTAAATGTAGGAAAATGAAAGGGAACTGGGAGTGGGAAGTGAGACGCGCCCAGGCTGCCATAGGCAGAACCCCGAGCCGTGATACTTTTATCGCGGATGAGCGGAGGCCGCGCGCCGTTATCAGGTGGTCCTGCGGCTGCTCGTGCTCAGGCTGTGGCTGAGAATGCCGAAACCGCTGCCACTGCCACTGCCGCTGCCGTCGCCGAGCTCGTCGTCGTCGCCTGTCTCGCTCGATCCGGACGAGACGGACGCCCGCGATGTCGAGGAGAACGCCATCGCGGAGGCCGGCCGCGCCATCGCGTAAGCAAGGTCATGGAAGGCCGGGTGGTCGAGACCGCCGGCGCCGGCGCCGGCAAGCACCGCGGCATGGTGGGCGTGGGGATGGGCGTGCTCGTGGTGCGCGAAGCCCATCGATGCCGAGCGGACGAGCGGCGGCATGCCGGCATGCGGCGCCGCGACCGACGACAGCAGCCCCGCGCCGCGGCACCGCACGACATGGCGGCGTAGCGCGTCCCCGCGGCGGAACCCGCGCGCACATCCGGGGCACACGAACCGCGGACCCGTCGTGTGCGTGCGCAGGTGCCGCTGCAGATCCGCGAGACGGAAGTAGGTGCGAGGGCAGTGTGTGCAGTTGTGCTCACGCGCGCGCGTCTCGGTATGGATCTGCATGTGCTGGCGCAGGTTGTAGCGACGCGAGAACTCGTGGCCGCACTCGGGGCACGGGTAGCACTGGTCGGGATCCTTCGTGGCCGGGCGGCCGCGGCGCACGCGCGGCGTCTCCTCGGCCGCCGACGCGGCCGACGGCACCAGCGACGCGTCCGCAGCAGAGGTCTGATCCTGGCTGGCCTCGCTCTTGATGGCCGCATGACACGCCACGGCGGTCGCCCCCGTCGTCGTCGCCCCCGTCGTCGTCGCCGCCGCCACCGAGGCGTGACCAGACCCGCGGCCGCCGGCGACATGGCCGCCCGTCGGCGAGGTCGCGGCGCGACGGCGGTCGCGCTTGGACTTGCGCGCCACGGCCGAGGCGACCCGCGGCGTCGCGAGGTTCAGCGCTTCGACGGTCGCCTCAGCCTGCTCAGGCGTCATAAAGTCGATGGCGCCCGGCGGCAGAAGCAGCAGCGACGTCGCAATCGTCGCATTCTTGTTGCGCGCGACCGCCGCAGCCGCGGCCGAGGGCGGCGGGCCCGTGGACGGCGCCAGCACCGGCGCTTCGCCGGCGGCCGGTGTCACGGTGAACGTGACGTTCTGCTGAGACGGCGAGACGGCATTCGGGAACTGGAACATGGACAGGTCTAGCGCGTCGGCGTTCGTGGAGATCGTCGGCATCAACGATAGGCTCGGCATGTGGCTCGGCATCGTGCTCGCGAGCAGAGCCGAGGCCGTCTGCAAGTGGCCGCCGCAGCGGGTCGCCCCCTCGCAGGTCGCCGGCGGGTAGGCAGAGGTCGGCGAGTGCGAGAAGCCCGAAATGGCCGAAAGCGCGGGCGACGTCGCTTGGGTCGGCGTCGGCGTCGGCGACGGCGCCGTGCCGTACATCATATCCGGCGGAACCAAAAACATGCCGTGCGCTGCGTGCTGGGCCGCGTGGCCATGGCTGTAGCCCTGGCTGTGGGCGATGGTGACCGGCGTCTGGGTCATACGCATACTGAGCGGCGTCAGCGGCGGGCTGCTGTGCATCGAGGCCTTGATGGGGACCATGGGACCGCCATGGCTGCTGGTGCTTTGGCCGGCCGCGGGGCTGACGGACGAGCCGGTAAAGAGCGCCGAGCCGGCCGACGCGCCACCGAACGAGACGGGAGCCGTGGACACGGGTGTCAACGTCGGCAGCGTCGCCGACGGCAGCGACAACGCGCTCGAGAGACTTGCGCCCGCCAGCGCCAGACCGGCCTCGACAATGGAGCGGGACAGCAGCGAGGGGGCCGTGGTGGCGGCCGCCATCGCTTGCTGCGTCACATTCTTGAGAGCCGCATTCAACGTCTGCTGCGGGTGAGGCGCGTGCGCGTGCCGGTGGCGGTGGGCAACGTCAGAACCGAGCGAGACCGAGCGACGGAGAGGGCCATCCGTCGTCTGGCTGGCACTCGCGCCGCCGCACGGGAGCGCGACGGGCCCGCTGCCGACCGTGGACACCGGCATCAACAGCGCCTGGTTCAGCGCGCTCGTGGCTGTGTCGGCCTGAACCTGCGCCTGAGCGCGCGCCTGCACCTGAGCCTGAGCGGCGACCGTCGCGCCGTGGTGATGGTGGTGATGGTGGTGGTGGTGGTGCTGATGCGGGAGTGGCGTGCCCTCGAGCATCGCGATCGGCGGCGTCATGTCGAGATGACTGAACAGCTGGCCGAGCGTGGTGGCCGGGTCGGCGCCGACGGCTTGGGCGACCTGCCCCTGCGAGGCCGGCGGCTGGGACGGCGCCGGCGGCGCCTGGAGGGTCGTGGCAGTGGCCGCAGGGGCGGCCAGCGACGGCGAGGCGCTCGCGGCCACGGGGCCGAGGAGCGCATCGCCGTCTATTGGTGGATGAAATTTGATATCATAATCCTGATGCTGCTGGACGGTATAGACGACGGCCGGCTGGGGCACTCGGGCCTCGAGCGACGCGATGCGCTCACGCAGGTGGTGCGGCTGATGGACCTGCCCGTCCGGAGGCGTTCCGTCAGCGCTGTGCCCGAAGAGCGAAGCCAGTGGCGTCAGCGCGCCAGCCGTCGTCGCCGGCGTCAGCGCGGCCGTCAGCGCGGGCGTCGCCCCGTCGTGGAGCGGCAGCGGGCTGTGCTGGCCGCCCGCGGTCGGATGGGCGCCGGTGAGGTACTGAAGCAGGAGCTGGTCCTGCTGCCAGAGCTGGTGCTGCGGGTCCGGGTAGCGCAGGCCGTGGAACGACTGGCTGTGGACGCCGCCCAACGCGTGGGCATGCGCGGGGTCCCGGTGGAGCGTAGTCTGCTCCATGGTCGTAGTCACGTGCGGCGCAGAGGTTCCGAGGAGTGGCGCCAGGTTTTCCATATTCATTCCCGTCAGGAGGCCGGTTGGGGCTCCGGTCCCGCCGATCACCACAAGCGGTCGTGTCGCTGGAGAGACGCGGCAGGAGAGCAGTGGATTATGGATATGGACGTGGAGCCGCCATGGGGGAAGACCCCTGCGTTAGGATGTGGAAGCGTCGAAAAGAGCGAGAGCGGGGCACAATATTCATGAAGTGTTGGAGCGCTGATCTCGACGCGCCACACAGGTCATACGAGAGTGCGCGGCCATGCGTCGATGCGTCACGGGCGAAGTCCGTCGAAAAAATGATTAACGGACCACGCGTCTGTAGGAAGTCGACAAATGTTAGGAGCGAGAGGTGTGGAAAGTCCAAAAAGGCGAATTGACTACGCATAGTTGAAAAAGAATCAAACAGAATACAATGATGTGAGTGTTCAGGCCGTTGAAAGTCGTATTGGATTATGGGGCTCGGTGGCGTTTCGGCGGCATTTCATATATTTTCCATGGTGTCGTCACGAGGCATCCCCAAACGGTATCCACTAGGAGGCGAGTGCATCACGAGAAACTTTCCAAGCGGATAAGGAAAAATGGCAGTCACATATCCCCCAGACGTCAAGGAAATCGCCCCTATGCGAACCCACGATGTGAAATTTAAGAACGTCAAGGAAACCAAAAGCAACGCAGGAAAGTGTGCTTTTGTGGCGACCCGCGACGAATGCCGCACAGTCTTGAGCGTTGTCACGCCATGACCTATGTATCCGATGACGAAGCGCATCCATGTCCGTTTCGAAGCTTTACTCGTCCTTGGAGCATCCGCCGCCCCTGCCGGGCTGTCCGCTGGGAAGAGGACCGTCTTTCATTCTCTGTATCGTCTTCAAAGCGGTCATCGCACCATGTTCCTAACGTCCTTCAGCCGACATTTTCGACAATCAGCCATCACCATGGGTCGAGAAACCCGTGGCGATGGCTGATTTTCAAAAATGAAGAAAAGGGGAATGGCCACAGGAAGGAAAATGAAGATGGCGGATGATCGGGCCCTATGAGGATGGGATCAGGTATCAGGACACAGGGATCGTCAGAGCGTATGTGGCCAATGCTAGGGCAGGATAGGGGGTGGAGCATCAACCGTGACCGCGATCCTTCAAAGGCGTGTCAAAGCGTGATCACGATCGTGGGACACACCGCCGACAAAGCCGATGTTTTCCTTTTTCTTTCGGTCGACAGAAGGCAATGGCGGCACGATGCCGCCCACGTGCCGAGGTGGGTGGCCGCCGCGCCCCCGCCCAACTCAGGCACGAGGCTTCGGTCGCGAGGGGGCTGAGCATCTCGACACCGTCGACATGGCTGGCATCGCCGAAATCGCCGACATTGCTGATGTCGCCGCCGTTACGCGGACACATCGCCTGTGGCAAGCCAAGGGAAGGGAGAGGCGAGAGAGAAAAATCATGTTCCTTACTGTGTAGTACGTATCACTCTTTCTAAATGCACCAGCAGCACACACCCCGACCACGCGACAATGCCGAGACCCGGTCTCGGCGTCGGCACGGCCGTTCGGAGGCGTGGTTGGTGCACAGAACTGGCCCGCAGCGGGGTCGGTGCGGTGCGACCAGGGAGGGCAGATTCAGGACCGGCAGAAGGTCGATGGTAATGAAAACGAAGGTCACCTTGTTGGGGGGTGGCGATCGTCGGATCGATGTGATGAAGGACCCAGTATGGATGACGAGATGTCGTACAGATGACTGCACGTGTTCTGCCATACCACGACCGTATGGCACCCTCAGTCGGCAAGGGGCCAACCAGGCTGCGGGTGAAACGAGCGGCACGCTGCCATCGCTCGGTCCTTGCCACCTGTTCCTGCTCCCCTCCCGTCCCATCTCGTCGCTGCAAGCGGTGTCCGCCGCCGCCCACGCCGCCGGCTTACGGCAATGTGGCTCAGACGGCTGGCGCGGCCGGCCCACCCGGCGCGAGACGCTGACCCCGCGCGGGTCGCGCCGGCGTCCGCAGCCGCCGCGAGCCGCCGGCTCGGTGGCCTGCCCGCACGCTGCGTCGGGTCCGGCCGCCACGAGGCGCTGACACGGCTCCAGGGCGGCGGCCTCCCGAGTCCACTTCACACCCCTCATCACGTCCCCGCCTGAAGCCTCTCGAAAGCGGCGACCGCCGCGAGCGGGGACACCGGCGGTGGCGGCGGCGGCGGGCCGGCTCCGACCCACGGGGGAGGCGCCGTTGCGAGGCGTCGCCGGATCCGCAGCGTTTCGCCCTGAACCGCGGCTGTCGTGAGCCGCGTTGACTCATCGGCGCCCGTCGCGCGCGCCGTGTGGCGGGGCGAGCGATAGGCGCGCGGCCACGGGGGCTGTCTCCTCGGCGGCATGTCTCGCCCGACGGCGCGGCATGGGTCGCGACCCCGCCAGCAAGACGAACCCCCGGCGGGGGCCGGGCGCTCGACCGGGGGCGTTCCGGCGGCGGGATTCGGGCTCTGCCAGCCGCCGGCGGCGGCGGCAGCCGCGCGCGGCGGCGGGACGTGCTTCGTCATTCATGACCACGCACGGCCCTGTGCCTATCGCTCGCGGGCGGTCGCGCGGGCCGCCCGTCTCGCCCGCCCAAGTCGTCCGTGATGCGGGACCGCCCGAGCGTCGGCCACCCTCGCTCGAAGGCGTCCGACCGCCTTCGGCCGCCATGCATGCGTCAAACCAAAAGGCGCTCGCCGCAACAAACCAATCGAGACAGCGCGACGGCTGGGCCGCCCGGGACGCGGGGCGTCGACGGGTTCTCGAACGCTCGAGAGGCGCCGAGGCGGCCCGGTGCCTGGTGCCTGAGCCGGAGGCGTCGCCGGCCCAGCGGCTGCCGTCCAGTCGTGTGGGGCGGCGAGGCGTTCCACCGCTCCGGGTGGCAGTGAGTGGGGAAGTGTCACGCGTCCAGGGGCCGCCGCGGAAGGAGTCGGCGCACGATGCTGCGCCCTGGGGGGCACCTGCCAGAGTCGCGAACGCAATCGTGCCGCGGCCCCCTCACAGCGCGATCGGGGCCGCTCCCTTGCCTCAGCCAGCAATTCCGATCGAACAGCAAAGACGTAAGACGGCGCGGCGACAACAGAACGCATTGTATGGACTCGCGGGCGAAAGGGTCAACATGATCGTGATCACCCGATCGCACGTTGCCCCGCATCCAAGCACGCTGGCATATCCGCCGCCTGCTGGGTGAGGGTGGATGCAGCGGTGCATGAGGTGACGCATTTACCCGGTGATGTTAAGGCGGCAGAATGACACCTCTCCAGCTTCCTGTGTCGCCCTGGGTGAACCGCGACCGCAATGCCGCGTCGAACAATCGTCGCTGCCGAGCCATGTGGGTCAGACCGACAGCGCTGTGCCGCATCCCCCAGGCCCCATGGGCAAGGCCCATGGCTGTCCGTGGACGGCAAGCGCATCCGGCGACAACCAAACCAAATGCGGACGGCCCTGGTCCCGGCCAAAGTGTGCCCCAGGGTGATCGCGTAGCTTTGTCTTCGATATTATTAACGAATTCGATCGTCAGGGATCGACAAACTAAGGGGGGGATAATAAAAACGATAAAGTCGCAAATTTTCAAGGCTCACGGCCTACCGACCGACCCCGTCTGCCCCAGGCTTTGCGCAGCTTTTACGCGAAGCTTTTGCATGCTGTCTGCCGTGTTATCGGGTCGGGCGGATTGGGCGATGGAGAAGGAGCCGCATGCAGTGGCCGCCGCCTTCCTTTCCATGGTCGTTGGTCGCCTTCCGGCGACGCACCGCCAGCGCCCGAGCGCAATGGAGGCGGATGCGTCCCGAATTTTCGGGGCACCTGCGACACCAACCCCACGCTCGTGCCTCGTCGCCAGCGGCGGTTGCGCCATCTCCAGGCATGTCGCATGCACAGCGATGGTGCCATCGCGACACGTGAGGTCCACCGTCGGCACGCCGCGCACGTCGCGCTGCCCGCGGACCCACGCCGGCCCCACAAGGCGCTTCCGAGCGTGGGTGGCGCGGATGCGGCGTGGCCTGCTCGACGGACGAAGCCTCCCTCGCCTGCTGCCGCGGGACCGCCGGCACGGGGGCCTGCGAGTGGTGGTGCGAGGCGGCCGGTCCTGGCTGTTGCGCCAGCGGCAGGGCGGGCAGCGAGGGGAGGCGCCGCACGCTGGGGGTTCATGGGTCGTACGCAAGCTCGGGACCAGGGTGTGACGGGCCTGACGCGCGATCAAGCACGCGAGGTTCCGCTATCTCCGCTGCACCCTACCGCAGCGTGTACGACCTCCCGGGCCGCTTGAACGGCTCTGGCACGGCGCTCAGCGTCGGGTCCTCCCCATCGGGTCCTCCCGGGCCATGAAACAGACCCTTTCTGGCGTTCGTGCTGGCAGGCTGGTGCAACGCTTATCGCTCCTCCTAGGCGACTCCCCCGTGGTTGTCTTCAGTCGTTCATGTCGCTCATCAGCACCAGTACCACCGGGGCCGGAAAAGACGCGGGCACAGGCATGGCATTTTTTAATGGAGGGGGTGGAAGGAGCGGGCTCAATCAACACGCATGCATGCGACGAGACTCAGGCCGGCAACAGCATCGATTTTGGATTCGCACTCCGCCGTGGCTTCGTGGACCCGCCCTTGCTGCATACCCAACGACGGTCCCCATCACGGGTGCGACGCCATGCCGAGGGCAGACCCTGACCGACACTCGCTTTACTAAGGTCCAGATTACTTAGCATGTTTACACGGCGAGTGCGCTCATGAGGTCTTAGCCTTAGGCGCGTCGGATGTCGACTTTTCATTGCCCGTGACCGTCTTGTCGGGCGCGGCGACGGTCGTCGTGTTGGCGAGATGCTCCGAGTCTTCGGTGAGGAAGCGCTCGCAGTCGAGCGCCGCCATACAGCCCGTGCCCGCGGCCGAGATGGCCTGGCGGTAGACCTTGTCCTGGACGTCGCCGCACGCGAACACGCCCTTAACGCTCGTGTGCGCGCTTGGGCCGCCGCTCTCCGGGTGCGGCAGCGTCTTGAC
Organism: Caulochytrium protostelioides; assembly: GCA_003615045.1. Taxonomy (NCBI): domain Eukaryota; kingdom Fungi; phylum Chytridiomycota; class Caulochytriomycetes; order Caulochytriales; family Caulochytriaceae; genus Caulochytrium; species Caulochytrium protostelioides. The sequence continues at coordinate 109,244 of ML014132.1, read as the reverse complement.
ATAGCCGGTGGCGTCGGTCGCGATCTGGTCACGCAGCACCGCCGTGTTGGGCGTGTGGCCAATGGCAAAGAAGATGCCGTTGGCCTCTATCGTGCGGACCTCGCCCGAGCCGGTCGCGCTCGTATCCTGGATCTCGACGTGGGTCAGCACCTTGCCGTTGCCGAGAGCCTTCACGGGCAGCGAGTTCCAGTGGACCTCGACCTTGGGGTGCGCGAGCAAACGCGTAGCCATCACCTTCGAGGCGCGCAGCACGTCGCGGCGCACCATCACATGGACCTTCTTGGCATACTTGGTCAGGAAAATCGCCTCCTCGGCGGCCGAGTCGCCGCCGCCCACGACAATGAGGGTCTTGTTGCGGAAGATGGGCGCGGCGCCGTCGCACACGGCGCACGCCGAGATGCCGCGCTGCCAGTACTCGTCGGCGCCCGGGAAGTGCAGACGCTTCGCCGTCGCACCCGTCGCCAGGATGAGTGCGCGGCAGTAGATCGCCTGGTGGTCCTCCTCCTCGCCCTCGACCCAAATCTTAAAAGGGCGCTTCGACAGATCGATCTTGGCGACCGTCTCGGTAATGATCTTGGTGCCGTGGTGCACCGACTGCTTGCGCATGCGGTCCATCAGCTCCGAGCCCATGATCCCGTCAGGAAAGCCAGGAACTATCGTTCATTGCCCAAAAAAGCATATCATCGAAAACAAACACGGCATCGGACTCATAGGAGTCAAAAGCGTCGAGGGTGAGTCGCCATCGGGTCTTGCATTGCGCTAACTTCGGCAGTGTATCGCTCGCGCTCGCTGCTACGCAAATGTTGAGAGAAACGTGGGTCACTTACAGTTTTCCACCTCCGTGGTGGTGGTCAGCTGACCGCCCGCGGCAATGCCTAACCACGGTTCAGTCATCACCCACAGGCAAGCCGGTGCATGGCACGTGCCAGGTGTCACGTAGCGAAACCCATCGCGACCAATCATGGCCAATCATGCATCGAAAAAACAAAAGACATACTGGTGAGTTAAATTACAAACTCGCTCGCGATGACAAAAGACGTTATCCAGCCAAAACGCCGATCACGAGCGTCCTGGTACGAGCTCCAGAACGGCCCGGATCGCTCATTGTTTTTTTTTTTGTTAGCGGGTTAGTCAACGTTACCGGTCGCCATGAAACCTTCGTACATGATCGGGTGGAGCTCCGCACGCGCGAGGTAGATCGCGGCGGTGTGTGCGGCCGGGCCCGAGCCGACGACAATCACGGGGTGGGGGTTCGCGGCCGAGCCATCGCTCGGCGGCGGCGAGGGCGACGCCAGGGAAGCCGACGACATACTGGGTTTCGGCGTGGTGAAGGGTGCAGAAGGGGTGTGGGCGGCGTGCTCAACCATGGAGGGCGCGATAACAGAGCTGCAGGGGGGTACCAACCAGCCGAAACGAATGAGAAAACCAATACGTCGCACGTGTCACGTGTCTCTTGAGCGAACGCCGAGGTCCAACTAGAGGACTGAGCGCGATGTTGTATAGCAGGCTGGTTATATAGCAGGCGATGTGCCGAGCGGAACGGGCAGGCAAAAGAGCGGCTGCGGCTGCGGAGACCGTGGCTGAGGTGGGCCCGCCCGACGCCTCCTCCTTGCCGTTGCGCGCGCCCTCGCTCCACAGGAAAAGAGGACAGCCTGGCCATGTCAAGCGGGCCCCGCCACGCGCTAGATGAGCTACTTTCAACAGCAGCGCGAGGAGGACCGTCCCAACATGGCCGCTCGCCCGCCTGGCTGCTCATCCCTCCCACGGTCGTGGGTCATCCGTTACTGCGGCCGCCAGCGGCATCGTGGCCGCCGGTCGGCCGCTGCGGCGAGGCTGATGCTCCGGCCAAGCCGGATCGCGGCGCGCTGCGCTGCGCTGGCGTCGCGCATTGGTCCAGCCGAAGACGCTCTCAGTCTCTCTCAGTCTCATCCGCTCTCCCTCTCGCTCTTTCTCTCGCCCAGGGGTTGGCCACCGCCGATGGGGCGGGCGGATCATCACACGCGCTCGCACCCTGACGCCTCACCGGCTTGGCAGGCAGTAGCCTGGGGCCGCGATACTCGATCCCAGCGGTGCCAGCGGTGCTAGCGGTGCTAGCGGTGCGAGTCGCTCATCGGTCATAGTGGTGGTGATGGTGCCGACACAGGCTGAAACACCGCCGAAGGCTGATGGCGATCCGAGGATGTTGGATTGGGAAACCCCCGTCGTCGCGACTGCGCTGCGATCGGGAGCCGCGAGATCCCGTATGGTTGCCGCCGCGCCCACCCAACGAACCGAGACGGGGGCCGGCGGGGTCTGGACGCGACGGACGGACGGGTCGTCCCTGCCGTCCCTGTCGCCCCTGACACTCGGGCCGCCGTCCGTGCCAGATCACCGGCCATCGCCTGAGACGGGCGCTGCGAGGCGACCCTCTCATGCCTTCCGCGGCTCGCCGCTGCGGAGTCCTGCCGATGCCTGCGTTGCGATGACACTGCCTTCGATCCTTGGGCCGTGGAGACCGGCCCGACCAATCCGACCGCGCGGCGGCCGACCCTAAGAAATCGAAAAAAAGAAGGAAATGACAAAACGGGTCAAAAGGGGGTCAACACGCCGGCTGATGAGGCATTGCTTACCTGATTGATCGACCGCCGACGCCGCAACTCCCGCCCGCCCCCGAAGGCGGAGCGCCAAGGCGCGAACACATCAGTCTCCCGGTGAGGTGCCAGCATGGGCCTCTATGCACGACCGCGCTAAACAAAAATATATAAGGTTCATCGCAAAAAAGAAAAAGAGCTGATATTCGTGGCCGACGGCCGTTCTAGGCTACCGGGAGATCGAGTTGCAGGCCGGTACGGCGCGCAATAAACACAGGCAGCTTGGCGCGGATCGCGCGGTTCTGCTCGCCAAGCGAGTCGGCGGCCGTCGGGTCGCTCAGATGGCTCGCGGCGCTGCCATGAGACGCTAGGCCGCTCGCGGTGCTGCCGAGCCCGCCGGTGCTCTGGCCCCCCGGGTAGATCGAGGCATGGGAGCCCGGCATGCTGCTGCTTCTGCCATCCAGGCCCGCGCCACTGGTGGTGGTCCGATACTGCGATCGCAGCACGTCCAGCAACTGTTTCTCAACGCGCGCCAGCGCGTCGCGGGAGTGGACTTGGGCATGGCCGAGATCTTGCTTCATGGCCGCAAACAGAGGCGAGTCCTTGAAATCCATGAAGGCACGGTCGAGCATGGCGGCGGCCTCGTCCATCACGGGCATAAAGCAACGCCGGTTCGAGCCCTGCTTCATGGCATCGACGACCGCGCGGCGGCCGCGGCACGAGAAATTGACCTCGAACGCGCCGTCGCGCGTCAGGTAGTCGTCAAAGATGGCTGTGGCGGCCGCACGCAGATCCTCGTCGTTCTCAAAGACCTGCTGCTCGAACAGCTGCACGTCGCCCACAAAGAAGAGAAGTTCGATGTGATACGAGCGCAGCAGATACGTGCAAAAGTACAACTGCGGCAGCTTACTCTGGAGTAGCACGCGCAGGCCCTGCTGCTCGACATCGCGGACGGGCACATCGAGCGGGCAGTTCTCGCCGAGCAAGGCATGCAGCTTCCGCGTGGACGCGACTGTCAGCGGCGCAAACGTGATTCCCCATCCGGTGCGCGCAACGCCCGTCATGTCGGCGCCACCGCCACCGCCACCGCCGCGGGTCGCGCGGGATCGCAACGGCGATGTTGTTGCCGTCGCCAGCATGGTGGATGCCGTAGGACGCGCCTGCGCATCGACATACACGGACGCCGACGTACGGTCGTCCGTCGGCGTCGTGGACGTTGGACTCGGCGCGCCCATGTTAAGGGCCTTGCTCAGCAGCGTCGGCAGACTCTCCGCCGCGTGGGGCCCGATGGCCGACCAGCGGCGGGAGGGCGGGCCGGACCCGAGGCCGAGATGGAGGGCGCCACTCTGGCTCATGGCGCGTAGTCCGCCGCCGTCGCGCATGGGCGTCGTGGGCGCCGAGGAGGACAGCGACAGCAGGCTGCTGCTGGCGCAGCGCGGGCCGCGGGGCGACGGCGTCACCATCGACGACAGCATGCGACCCACAGGCGCGTTGGGAACCTCCCGCGACATGGTCGCTTCAAGTCCGTCGCGATCTGATGCCACGGCCGCCTCGGCCGCGTGGTCACTGCCGTGGAGGGCCGCCTCGGACGCAAATGCGCTGGATGCATTCGACGGGTTTCTTGTTTCGTCCTCCGCGTCGGCTGCAGCAATCGCCTCGGCATCCGTATCCGCCTCGTCGGCATCGATATGAGCCGCGCGGGTGGGTATGACCGCATAGGGCGCATAGGGCGTGCTGGCGCCTGAGCCGCCGGGTATCGATGCGTCATCTCCATCGTCGCTTTCGTCTGCGGCACCATCACCGGCCGCGTGTGGTCGGGCAGCATCAGCACCATCGCGCTCGTCATCACCACTCGGACAGAGTTCGGTGCTACGACTCGGCGTGGAGGGCGCGAGCGTAGAGGACGATGAGACGGAGCCGCGAACGCCGCGGTCGCCAAAGAAAGCGCGGAGCTTCGACGCGCTGCCGCTGCCGACTTGCAGCGGGATGCGGTTGTCGCCAAAGAACCGCAAACACTTCTCCTTCTGTTTGAGCGAACGTGCTTGATACAGCACGTCATGGGGCGTATCGGGCGTCAGCGGCAGCGGAGTCGATACGGGTGCGCTGCCCGCACTGCTGCCGAGCGGCAGGGCCGCCATCATGCCGTTGATCACCGGTTCGGCCATCGTGGCCTGTGGAGAGACCTCGCGTCGCTGGGCGTTGGAGGAGGGTGAGGGCACACGAGACAGGAAGCTTTTCTATTCTAGCGGGGCATGCGGTCAGGACGGGTTGCGCCGTCGGCCCGTGACACCCGGGGTCGGTGGGTGGGGTGCAGGCGCAGCAAAAGGAATGGGCCTTTGCACTTGCGTCCTTGTCTTTCTGATCGGACGGGGAAAAGCGGGAGATCGCCAGATATTTATATAGCGCGTCGATCTTGCCGCAACGGATGTCGGTCGGGGCCGCCTGACCGAGTGGATACCAACAAAAAAAACTCAGGTTAATGTTTAGGCCAGAAGGCAGGCAGCGGGACAACGTTTTGGCGCCGCAATGGCGGTTGGGTGTGCCGCGCGTAGGAAACAGAGGCGCAGTTGTTTGCCCACCAGGGAGTCCCAGGCCGATGTGTCACGGGGGCCAAGACGTTTTGAAGCCGACCTCCGCCTTCGTGCATCATCATCGTCGTCATGCGCTTCCCCATCGACGCCATCAATCACCCCGCTCGGCACATGTCACGATTCGTCACAACACATGCGCTCTTTATCATCAATGGCGCACGTGGGCTACGGAGATCGAGATGCGGAATGCGCACGGCCGCAGCGTCGGCGGGTGCAGGGAGGCGGCCAGTTGGCCGCCAGCCGCGGCCCAAGCACACGGGAGCGCGAGGCGGCCTTCGGGCGCCGCCATACTCGGTCATTCGCCAGCGTGCGGTGAAACTGGTGTGTGGCCAGGCAGTGACCCGGTTTGGTCTAGCGGCCTCGGCGGGTTTCACACCGAAGGAGGTCCCTTCCGCCGCCACCATCGGCCGACAGCCGAGTGCCGCGTGCTGTGCACCGTGGGCCTGCACAGGCGGACCGCAGCAGACTCGGCGACTCGGGGCGGTGTTCCCCTTCGTGAACGAATGGCTCCTCCATGGCCATGAACGAGGGGTGCCTCCTCATACTCATTTGCCTCTGCCTGCTCGTTTGCGGCCTCCTCCGTCACGCGGGGCGGCCACCTCCCGCTGACTAGCAAGCGTTGACGAGATCACGTCAGTCGGCGCTTCAAACAGTAAACAATTTAAGAAAGAAAAGTTGATGGGCGCGTCGCCCGCTTCGGCCGTCTGAACGGTGCCTCTCCTCGATTCGCCTCCCATGCGAATCGAGACGCCCGCACGGTCAAAATAGAACCCACACGGCAGCGTCACACCTTGCCCAGCACAACCGCCACGCGGGAGGCGTGGCGGGGGGACCCGAAAGCCTTCGGGTACCCGCGGCATCGATGGCCTACGGACGATCGACTTGGGGATCGTTCGTACACACATACGGTGATACGCCCCCTCGCTGATTCACGGGGCTACCGCATGATTTGAGTGACTCGACTTGACTTGATTCGACTTGTCGCGGCTCGACCCCTTTCGCTCCCAAGATCAACACAGTATCGAGGCGCTCAACAGAGAGGGCGTCCACGAGATAAAAGAAAATGCGTCGTCGGAAACCGTGCAAAATTCAAACAACAGAAATGTACACGGGCGACGCGCGAGAAGCAAGCCCACTAGGACCGCTGCGGAAGCGGCCGCGCCGGCGGGAACAGCGCGAGCGGACGGCCCTTGCCTTCACGGGAAAGGTGCCGCGGAATAATGAGGACGGTGCTGTCGCGGGTATCGCGGTACCGGAAATTCCGGCCCGGGTCCTGGTCATTCGCGCCATCGTCGTCGTCACCGCCCCGACCGGACCCGCGTCCACGTTTGGTCGCTTGCTTCTTGAGCAGCTTCTGAATCGTCGCTTGCTGGTCCTCCTCGGCGCGGATGTCGGCCTGGGCCTTGCGGCGCCGCGCCGAGGCGTTGCGCTTTAGCGCCTCTTCCTCGCTCGTCAGCTTGCGCCGCTTCGAGGTCCGCAGGTCCGGCGGGTTGTCCAGCATCATCAGCGCCGCCTCATCGTCGTCGTCATCGACATGCAAGCGGCGCTGGCGCGCCGTCATGCGCGAGCGGTCGTTCGGACGCGAGGTTTCGTCGTCTTCTCCATCCTCGTCCTCCTCGTCCTCCTCGTCCTCCTCAACATCGTCTTCGTCGTCGTCGACATCGACGTCCTCTTCAGCGCGACGCGCAGCGGCGGCGGCTTCATCGTCCTCGCTCTGTGAAGATGCCTCGTCGTCGGAAAGAGGGGCCGCGCCGCGCTTCGTGCCGGCAGCCATGGTCACCGACTTGCCCGCCGATTTCGATTTGGACGACGGTGCTGCGGCCTTGGAGTTCTTGGATCCGGAGGCGGTGGTAGACGCCGAGGCGCGGCCGCCGCCACGCCCGCCGCGTCCATGGCGCTGGGGCGCGTCCTCCTCGTCCTCCTCGTCGTCGGTCGCGTCCTCATCGTCGTGCTCGTCGAGCGCACGCTGCTGATACTTGCGCAAGGTCGCTTCATCGGGCATCTCCTCGTCGTCCTCCTCATCGTCGTCCTCCTCCTCATCTTCTTCCTCATCTTCCTCATCCGAGACGATAGTGGAGCGGCCCTTGAAGCCGAGGGCACGGGAGGGTTGCGAGGCGGCAGGGCGGGCCGTGGTCCCATCCGCTTCTTCGTCGTCGTCTTCCTCGACGTCGTTATCCGCGGCGTCGTCGTCGTCGTCGTCGGCGACGTCGCGGACGGGCGTTTCTTCGTCGTCCAGGTCTGCGGTATCGTCGTCCGACGAGGACTCCGGGGCCTGGCGGCGCAAGGAGGACGCGAGTGCGCTCGCTCGCGGGTTGCGTCCGAGCCGGCGCGAGGAGGAAGAAGGCACGCCGGGCGACGACGACGGCGACGACGACGGCGGGTCGTAAGCGGACGTCGACATGCGCAGCCGGCTCCGCGTCGCGACGCGGCGCCGCGGTGCGAGGTCTGAATCGACGCTCGCGCTTGTCAAAGAGCTCTCGCCGTCGCCGAGGGTCTCGGTGTCGTCGGCGTCGTCGCTGCCATATGCGCCATCGTCGCCAACATCGCGCTCGTCCTCCTCCTCCTCAAGATCGAGGTCGTCGTCGTCGTCGTCGTCGTCGAGGTCGTCTTCGCCGCTCTCCGACGACGAGATGGGCGTCGTGCTAATGGCCGATCCGCGCTTCGGTTGGGACCGCGAGGTGGGGCCGCTCGGAGTCGCGGCGGCGCGCCCACCCGAGGACCGCGCGAGGCTGCTCCGAAGCGGCATCCTGGTGGAACGGGGAAATGCCGGATATGGGGGCTGAAACGCGTCAGGATGCGGTACGAGCACGTGCGCGCAAGCACGGGCCACGGCGAGCCGTCAATCGAGAAGTCGGCACCCGGAAAAACGTCCGTCGTCAAGAGGGACTCCACCGGCCGTGATCGAGGCTGATGCGCGGCCGCGCGGAGGAGTTGGACTGCCGATCCAGGGAGGAGATGATTTACTCGCTTGCGGCTGCGGTCGCGGAGCGTTAATGCGTTGACACGTCGATATGTCGATCGATGACAGCCTGACCTGGCGGGAAACTGAGATCAGGCAGTGTCCATCCGCTGTTGTTGTTGTTGTTTTATGGACGAGGAGAGGAATGTCGTCGTTTTCGCATTCCGTTGTTATGGCGGGAGAGGATAAAACAACTCGACGGGAGGGGCCGTGCTATCAAGGTGCTATCAAGGTTCACGTACGAGGCATCGGTTGATGAGAGAGTGATAAGCGTCTGAGTGGCGGAGTTAGCGTGACATAAAGCCCGGTGTGGTATGGGCGGCTGACATACTGATGATAAAAAGCAGGTGGCTGATCATCGAAACGACTATGCACATGCTGCACGGGGTTCTCTGGTCGGATGATTGCCTCCTAGCCTTCCGGATCGCTGTGGCATCTATGTGCTGAAAGCGCGGCGGTCGGGAGATGAAGGAAAAGCCCCTTCCGCCGCGGGCGCGGCGGCGCCGACGCAGCGGGCGCAGCCTGAGGGAAAAGGGTCCGCCACCGGCTGCGTGGTCCGCCGCGAGCGCGACCAGCCAAGTCTGACGCGGAGCGTGGCGAACATGTCACCATCACGCCGATGTGGTATCCACCGCACTCGGCCGCCCCCCAGCTATCAGCGCAACGTGATCCTCTCACCTCTATGCACGCAATATCCATTGGCCAATGCTCGTGCCTCCGTTTGGGCATACTGGACATGGCATGCGGATCCGTGATCCGCCCAAGCCTCGTCGTTGGTATCTAGGAAAGACGGAACGGACCGCACCAGCACTACCATTCATCACGGTGAGAACGGGAACCATTTTGCCATGGCTGATCCGCTGCCGCGTTCGCTGTCGCGGACATCGAGCACGCTTCGGCTTGCTGGAGCCGGGCCAACCACTTCGGAAGCTGAATCTGCCGGGCCTGCCCAGCCTCCGGCGCGAGCGCCATCTATCACGGCGATTCCTCCGAATGCCTACGAAATTATTACAAACTCATTGACGTCGGAATTTCGTGGTAACGCGCATTGATGAGATCTCACAGACCATTGTCTCAGTAGAAAGCCTTCCAATAATCAAATGATGCTCCGGTACTCGTTCAAATCGATGAAGAGGTGCCGCTCACTTCCTTACGGCTCGACTCGTTTTGACATGGCAATGAAACGATCTGACGATCGACGGGGGCCACCCAGAGGCCCAATCGACGCTGGAACTGATGGAAACAATGACCCGCGCAACGTCCGATGTGACGAGCGAGTTTATTGATCAAGCGAGTCAGCTCAATACCATTGCTTCCCAGATGCATGAGGACGGTAATAATATGAAGGAAATCTACAATATCACGGTCGCGTCATACAATGGATGATCACACCCTCGCTAGAACAATCATGAATCCGCATGCTGCATCACTGTGGATGACGAAGACTCACTCACTATCTTGCTTTCCCATACTGAATTGGGCATTGACATTCTTCAGCGTCGGAAGCGCGTGCCTTGGTGAAACAATTCGACGACCTCGATGAGCAAGTCACGTCCATGGAGCGGGTCGTTGCCGATCTCGATGCTTACACGGCATGGCTTGAAGTGCAAGTATCACAGCGCCAATAAAAAATCGGGCAATCATGACATCTCAGCCAAAAGGGCACTTGACCTTTGGCCAGCATGTAACCATGAAAAAGAATGGTCAGAGTTGGTTTCTTAGATTATAGATTAAGAATCAAAGAAGCTAACTCCAGGTGTGGGCATCGCGTCGGGTCAAAATGAATAAGCGTAAACAGAAATTTACTGCTCGTCCTCGTTGACCTTCTTGGCGGCACCCTTCTTCTCAACAACGTCCTCGTCCTTGGTGGCGCGGGTGTAGAGCAGCTGGGAGTTGTGCGAGATGACGGCCTTGATGATGCCGTCAGCCTCGAGGGCCTTGATGGCGGCACGGGCGACCGAGCCGTTGATGCGGAGACGGTCGACGAGCACGGAGACAGAGACCATCTTGTAGGTCGGAACCTCCTTGAGGAGCTTGTCGTGGGTGGCCTTGTCGAAGACAACGGCGTTGTTAGCCTTGTCCTTGACCTTGCCCTTAGACCACTTCTTCTTCTTGGCCTTGCCGCCCGAGGCGGCCATCTGTGCCTTGGCCTAGAGGAGCGCAAAAGAAATAACATGAGATATCGAAAGGTGAGTACAATCGAAAGCAGTTAGAAGCCATAATAAGACCGAGCGACGGTGGGACGACAATTGTCCAGTGGACTACGACGACAGCGAATCAACAGAGCCAGGCACCGCGAACCGCGAGCAGAGAGGGGTTGTCATATCGTAGGCAGAGCGGCCAGCAAGGCCATTCATCAAGACACTTGCGCAGCAAGCCTGAGGAGCAGAGACGAGGTCAAAACGGAGAGATATTTCCCCAGAGTAGCACGGAAAGGAAGCGTTGGGCTCTCGATAGGCTCGATAGACCGAAGAGTGGGCCACGGGGCACACTCGGTCATGCATCATATGACGCAGTCGTCAGGTTCCTGCTAGAGTCTGGCAGAGCATCGACATCCTTTCCTGTAGCGCGCCGTCATGGTCGGTGGGTAGACGAACCGGATGGATGAATGGATGGATGGAAGCAGTCGAGACGTACGACCACAGCCAGCCATTCGGCAGATGGCTCCACTTGGGGTAGGTTATCCCTACTGGATAGCTAGCAGCGGCTCCAGTATGAGGAGGTCATATATCCATCCGTGTGAAAACATGGAGCGGATACGTAGTCCATATGGCCCATAGCCCTAGAAGCATGATGCTGGTAGGCAGGGGGGATGGATGGATGGATGGCATGCCATGGGGGGTGTCATGGGCCAGCCAGGAGAAAAGGGGCAAAACGGCACCCACATGGAAAACGACTGGTGCTCGCAGGGTCGCGACAATTGCAACGTCGGATTGCTCAATTCACGTATGCTCGGTGCTGCGTTGCGCAGGTATTAAGTGCTGGTCGGGCTGGTTGTGTCGTCGGCCGGTATGGTTCATGTCGCGGGTCAGGAGCAGCGCTAGAACTAAGACAGGGCCGCGCGAGACTTACCATATTGATAAAAGATATAATATGGAGGGATGGGGAGATAGACGGCGCTGGTCTTTCTCTCCGTCTCCTGAGCATTTCTCCTGTGTACCTTGCATGTAATTTGCCCCTGCACATGTCCTCCTGCTCGCTATGTTCGTTTTCAGGTCCCGCTCAAGTCGTTATGAGCTGAGGTATGCTTCATTTGAGTCGCGGAACGACGCTACCGGGAGGGAAAGGCCTCGAGCGTTGAAGCCATGCAGGACGAGCGAGGCGAGAGGAGACGAGCGCTAGGCGCCAGGCGCCAGGCCACCTCCGGGCGAGGCATGAGAGACCCCCACTCGTCGGACTGACGAGGGGCGTCCTCGGTGGGCCGTGCGACAGCCGCCACCCAGCCTGGGCCTCGGCCGTGGCGGAGATGGCGACGCGGCGACGGGGGGAACATGGCGCCGCAGGACAACGGGCGGCCATTCAGAGAACGAGCGGATGCCGCCTGGCCGCCGGGACAAAACGAAAAGGCGGTTCGCCTCAGGAGCAAAGCCCCGTTTGTATGATGTATAGTGACGCCTTCGACAAAACTTCACTCACTCTAACGGCCGGACAACCGGCATTTCGGGACGATTCAGGGCAATAATCATCAGAAGGTGACCACCTGTCGCCATCTCGTCCCTTGCGTGATGGCATAGTCACGTTGTTCCGAACGGAACCGTACTAGTATCTCCTCCTTACGGTTCTCTTCCTTAGAAATATGGCGAAACACTTTTCCCAGTCTCGCGGCTTCTCGAACAAAGAACCCTGAACTCTCTATACTATGCATCCGTTTGATCCGTGTGATTCGACTCGAGCTTGCCGAATGGGATGACTAAAGGGAAGCGTTGAAAGGCATTGCCCGGTTATAGCGGGCTTCTGAAAGGAGTCTGTATCAGTTGGCCTGACTCCCGTGCTATCGAATTCGCCAGACAGCAGATGTGAGGAAGCGTCTATTTTCCATTGTGTTCACTTACCCTTCGTCACGATGACGCATAATGCTCCGTGAGGCTGCGAAGATAGACGCACGAGACGCACGAGACGATGGAACGATCCCGTTGATAAAGATGTCTGCGACCTCCTCCACGTCATCCTGCCACAACTAGGACATCCCGAACATATCACCGGCGGTGGCCACTCTAATGAAACATCCGGCATGCGTACATAGGATAGGATGGGATTCATACTAACGCATACACGACTTTCGACTACACGTTGAACCTTATGGTTTCAGCGATTTTCCGTGGATTTCCCAGGACCGACAATCACTGACCCCACGATAGTACGTTCTCGACCAAGAGGAACCGATGGGTATCACCAAGTGGATAATCACTAAGCCGATGATCGTCATCCGCCATTTGTCTCGTAAAAGCAGCGATCACTGCTATTCATGATCTTTCGTCGTGACATCAATGCAACGCCGATCTCAGGATGGATGACGTCCCGGAGCGTCGCCAGTGACGATGGCACAAGGGTACGGTGATGACGACATATCGCATTCATAATCAGGGTCAATCCTAATACACTGCATGTCATCCAGCTGTCTTCATGTGTCGCCCGAAGCGCCATGACGAAAGCACACAGTGTCACTTTCATGCTCAAGCAGTGGAATCATATCTGTCGTTTTTTTAAAATACAAACGCGTGAAGGGTGTCGAGGATGCAGGACGCCAGTCGACTCATCACAACGCGACCAACGGGCGACCCCGCCCTTGGCGGTGGCCATCATGTGCGCGCCCATGATGGCTGCCGCGCTGCCGTATCCAACAGGGCGGCTCGTGACTGAGCGATCGTTTTGCCATGCCCTTTTCACGCCTGGTCACGCGATGGGGGAGAGAAAATCAGCCCGCATCGAGTGGCCGCCTCTCTACAGGTCGTCCTCGTCCTCCACGGGGAGGGGCTGAGCCGCGGCGTTGGCGAGCTCGGCGTTGTACTGGTCGATGAGGGCCGGGTCGATCTGGACCTCGGGGGGCGCGAGGGCCGGAGCGGCGACGAATTCCAAGGCGGCGTTGCCGAGGAGCTTGCGGGCGAGCCAGAGGAAGGGCTTCTCGAAGTTGTAGTTGGACTTGGCGGAGATGTCGTAGTACTGGAGGTTCTTCTTGCGGTGGAAGGTGATGGCCTTGGCCTTGACCTTGCGGTCCTTGATGTCGACCTTGTTGCCGCACAGCACGATGGGCACGTTCTCGCAGACGCGGACGATGTCGCGGTGCCAGTTAGGGACGTTCTTGTAGGTGACGCGGGCAGTCACATCGAACATGATCACGGCGCACTGGCCGTCGATGTAGTAGCCATCGCGGAGACCGCCGAACTTCTCCTGACCGGCGGTGTCCCAGGTGTCGAAGCAGATAGGGCCGCAGTTGGTGTGGAAGAGGAGCGGGTGGCACTCAACGCCCTGGGTGGCGAAGTAACGCTTCTCGAACTCACCGGTCAAGTGACGCTTGACAAACGTGGTCTTGCCGGTGCCGCCGTCGCCGACGAGGACGAGCTTGAAGGTCGGGGTGTTCGGGTCAGCCATCGCGTCAGTAGAGAGATGTGCCTAATGGAAAAGGGCGAGGTGGGGAGCGGTGGATGATAGCAAGGAGGGGGAGGGTGCAGCAAGGGTAACGAGCCATCAACGTCGCGCGATGGAGCCAAGCACGATGCGAATCGGATGCCTGCATCCGCTCGCCATGAAAGGACCGCCGCAGGATGACATGATGTCGCGCTTCGCACTTTTCATGGCACGCTCCAGCGACCATCCTGGCGAGCGTGCATGCGCGGTCACGGCGTTGCGATTCCTTCCGCGACCATCACGTCGATTGTGCCGAGCCGACAGGAGCAGCCGGGAGCTGCGTGTGCAGGCGCGTGGTGCGAGACCGACCCGAGCGAGAGGGAGGGGTGTCGCCCAGCCCGCGGTGTGTGACGCTCCCCGGTCGCGGTCCTTCGTTTGCACGGGGTATGCTTTCGCCCGTGGGCCGGCCGACAGGGGCCTGCGTGCCCAGCGTGCCCGAGGGGGTCTGGCGACGCGACGGCGGCGGCGGCGGCGTCGACAACGAGAGGGGGAACGCGGACACCCATGGGCGGCGTCGCCGGGCGGCGACACGGCATGACACGCTCGCGCGCCGCCGTGCGCGCCGCGCTCCTCTTGCTTCCCTTTGCTTCGACGACGCCAGCCAGACCGTCGGCCTATCCGTCCTTGCGCCATTCATTGGCTGGCTGGCTCGCGAGCTGGCTGGCTAGCTCGGGATTCCCCGCCACCGCTGCTGCTGCTGCTACGACGGGGGCCACGGCGGGCAGCATCGAGCCCTCGCTCGTCACGCGCCCCCCGGCACCGGACTCACCGCCCTGAGCCCACGGCGTCGTGGCCGTGGCCGTGGCCGCGCGCAAATCCAAGGAGAGACGAGCGAGGGCGGCGCGAGCGCGATGGCAGGACGCGCACACGTTGAAGAGTCCGTCTGTGAACGCGTCCTCCTCCCCCCTGGCGCCCCGACCGCGTTGGACCCGCCCTTGCTGGGTGCCTCTAGGCTGGGTTCCTCCGCTGATTCGCGTCATTGCTAGGCCCCCCTTTCGACGTAGAGGGGCCCGCCGCGGCTGGCCCACCACGGATAGCTCAGCGGCTCGGGTCGTCTGAGCCACGCGCTGACGATCTCGATTCCTGCTGATGTCATGCAGAGGTCGTGCGCAAGGCGCACGTGAGATAAAAATACACAAAACGTTGCTGACACGTCGCTTGATGCTTACGTGGCGGGCGCCAAGGGCAGACTCATCATGGCGCGGAGCTGTTTGAGGCCCTCGAGCGAGCCGATGCGCTGACTGCGGTCCCATTCAGGCAAAGCGCTCATACTCGCCGCCTGGCTGCCACCAGACCCCGCCGTCGATGTCGCCGTCTCTTGCGAGCTGCTCATCGTCGATAGGGCAGCGTCGCGCGGCTCCGAACTCGTGAGACTGCGCGACGTCAGGCCGCGGAAGGCCTTCTCGACGCCGAGGCGCACGTGGCGCAGAGGCGAGTGGGACTGGGACGGGGACTGGGACGTCGCGTGGGACGACGCCACCGGCGACATCAGCGAAGCGCCGCGGGCGGCGGCGGCGGCGGCAGCAGCAGCAGCAGCAGCGGACGGACGCGTCGGCGTGGCAGCCGTGGTGCCTGCGCCCGTCGCCGGCGTCGCCACGGACGACGCGGAGGTCGGCAGGGCGGTGGGGCTCGTGACGAGACGCAGCGGGAAGCCTTGGAACTGCTGCTCCGAGAGATTCGCACGGCGCGGTGAGACGCCGCTACCGTGAGCGCCACCGACGCCGCTACTGGAGCGGCGGGACCGCTTCGCGGCGGAGAGGAGCAGCGGATGGTGATGCGGCGTGGCGCGGGAGGGCGCCGACCGCTTGGCAGGCGTGCTGCCACCGAGGGAAGACGCGACGTCGCTGCCGAGGTCGCTAAGCGCATCGTCGTCGATGCCGTCGGCGCCGTGGGACATGGCGTCCTCGAACCGACCGAGCATGCCGCTGTGCCGACGCTGCTGGCGCTCGCGCAGCGCCAAATGGGCCGCGACGGCGCTGCGGATTGAAGAGGCCGCCGCGGCCGACGACGTGAACTGCGCATGAACACTTTCGCTGTCGTCGGTGGCGCCCGCGTGGACCCATCGCGCGACGGACGCCGTGGCGCTCTGGTGCAGTGCGTCGCTCAAGGCTGCATGGACCGTCTCGGCCGTGCCCTGCACATCGTGCAGCAGCGCCACAAGCTGTTCAATCGGGGCCTTGGCTTTCGCGGGCATTGGCGACGGCACCGGACCGCCCTCGGCGGCAACAACCGTAGCGCCGAGTTCGGGTGACAGCGCCGCGGTGGGCGGCGTCGTCATGTCTGCCAGGGCATGGGGTTCCGCTGCCGCGGCTGAGTGGGAGGCAGCAGTCAGTGTGCCGTCTGGCTGGCTGATGGATGGCGCCGAACGCTCCACGACTGGTAATGCAGGAAGGCCCATCCTCTTCATGGGCGACAGTGTAGTCGTCGTTGTCGTAGTGTCCGCATCGTGAGCGGACGCGTCAGCATATTCGAGGAAGCCGAGTTGGGCGCGGAGCTGCGAAACGACCGTGACGTTTTCTTTTAACTGCGCCGCTTCGCGGGCCAAGTCGGCATTACGCGTCTGCGTTGCCAGGATCTGCGTTTGCAGCCGCTCCAGCTCCGCATCCAGCTCGGCGTCCGACATCCGTGGCAAGTGGGTGTCGTTGTCGTTGTCGCTGTCGTCGGTCTCCTTCTGCGAGGCATCATCCATCGAGGCGGGTACGGTCGTCCACGACGCCGCTGGCGCCGACTCGCCGCCATCGACGGGCGTCTTGCCTTCTTCGAGCTCGCTGTCGTAGCCTGGCACGACCACGTACTGACCAGGCCCGAGGCCAAAGACATTACGCAGCGCCCAGACCTCGAGCTTGTCGAAACTCCGATCGACGCTGTGCTCGAGCATTGTCTGGGCGGCCGCGACGCCTTTATCGACCTCCGCTTCGATACCCGGAAACCCGCTGAGGTCGCGGTCGACGGCGGACTCGAGTTCGCGCAGCGCGTCGTACAGCAGCGTGTTGGCCGTGTTGATCACGTCGTCGATAAAGTGGGACGGCGCAAAGCCCAGTAGCTCAGTAACAGGCGAGATCGGGTCTTCGTCCCAACCCGTCATCTCGGCGGCGGCGGCGGCCGGATTGGCCGCTCCTGACGGCTCCCGCGCATGATCGCTGGTGATGTCTGCTGGTGGGCAGGTGGCGGCGGGTGGCCTTGGCGGGGGCGACGGGGGATCGGCGTTGGCTGGCGAAGACGACGTGGATGCGGATGCGGATGCGGATGCGGATGCGGATGCGGATGCGGATGCGGACGTGGCGGACGGACCAGCGGACGCCCGCGGCGCGACGGCGCCCGTGGATCTGCTGAGGGTCGACATGAGGCGCGCACAGCCGGGGACGGACGCCTGCCGCGAAAGCTTGCTGGCGGCTCAACAGCCCGGTGAGCGCCACGCCAAACGGGTGCGGCGCCGCGTCTCTCGCTCACGGCGCTCAGACCGGAAGCAAGGAGCGCCGCCTTCGCCAGAGGGGCTAGGTCGGCTGAGGGGCCGGCGGCGCCGCCTGGCGGACCGGGTCGGTTCACCGAAGTGCGGTGCGGGAGCGAGGATGACCGTCACAGCGGAGCCCACGGAAAGGCCGATGGGTGCCGATGCCGCTGAAACCAGCGTGAGGCAAAGTAGGCAGCTGAAGTAATAAGGGCGCGCAGCGGGCGTCGGGTCTTGCTCGTCGCAGCTCCGATCCGTCGCGCCGGCGATCACCGGCACCGGGTTTCTGCTCACCGGCGTTCTGGTTAGATGCAATGCTGCGCCAGTCAGAGATGGCAGTGCCGCTATGATGATATCGCTAGTAGCAAGACCCGTGTAATGAATGAGGCGAGAGAAGGCGTCAGCACGCGACAACTATGGCAATAATCGGGAGAGAACGAGTCGTCGGGGCGATAGCGTTGAGCGAGATAGTTGGGGATATAACAAGTTATACAGTGGCCTACGACTTGGCGTCGGCGACGTAGGAAACGGCGAGGTCAGCTTGTACGGACCCGTATCGAAGCGTATGGATGAACCGATTCCACTGGGACTATCGGAGTCTCTCGCGGTGGGCCAGCATGTATTTCAACCGCGATATCACCTGCGTGCTCCGACTGTGGCGCATCGACCTACGAGGCGCGGCGGGTCGTACCATAGCGTGCGCTTGTGTGGGGCGGGGCGACCTCTCGCTTCGCTTGGAGGCTTTTGCCCGCCGCATCGTGACCACCGCGGGGTCGGGGGCGGGGGCATCGCAACGGCGAAGAGAGTGTTGCTGCAAGTGTCGAAATATCAAACAGGGTCATCATCAGGCTTTGAGCAGCACGATACATGGAACAACCCATCCAAGCGGCTGGCTCACACACGATACGGCGTAAGACCTAACGATACTGATCATAAACATATATATGGAGTGTGTCACAGGGGGCATGCGATAACGGACGGTTAAAAGTTGATGCCGTCAATCTTGAACAGCTCAGCATACTCAAAGTAGCGCACCACGAGCTTGTAGCTGCGGGGCGCAATGTTGAGCGAGATCAGGGCGTTCTGCACCTTGGCGAGGCCATGGCGACGCGTGAGCTTGAACAGCGCGCTGGCAATCGGGTTCGGGAAGGTATTGTCGACGTAGGCGCGGTCCAGGATCGTGCAGAGCTTGACGGCGCAATGCAACGTCTGGTGGATGTTACCCTCGGACGCGTGGATGCCCATCAGCTTGAGCCAGCTCTTGACCGAGAACTTCTGGTCCAGGCACAAGCGGTACGCCTCGACCGAATCCTCCTTGTGGAAAAGGCGCTCAGCGAGGTCACCGTAGATCTCCCACTCGGCGCCCGTCTTGCGGTACAGCAGGACGTTCTGGCCAGGCCCGCTCGCCGTGCCGCCCACGCCGCCCGACGTCGCGTTTTTGTACTGCGAGATCTCCTGCTTGAGAGCCGTGTACAGCCGCAAGTCGTTGTACAACACCATGAACAGGTTGTCCAGCCACTTCTCGCAAAGCCGCTTGTGCTTGAAGCTGAAGCTTACCGCGTGCTCTGACGACCGCGGCTTCGGCGCCTCGTTGCTCATCACCGTGTGTGAGCCATTGTTCATCAACACCTGCTGCTGTTGCTGCTGCTGCGGGGTCGACGGCACGGCGCCGCTAATCGACGCGGCGGCGGCCGCCGAACCGGCTTCGTTCTCAGAGCGGCGCAGCATCTCGTTAATACTGACCCCACGACGGCTCGGACTCGATCCACTGGCGGCACTGCCGCCGCGGCCGCCCGGACTAGGTGACCGCCCGCGCGCGACGCCGTCGGAGTCGATTGACATCTGGCCCATAGGGCCGGCGAGGACATCACCGCCGGCGGCTTGGTCAATCGCGTCCATGCCTATGCCGCCCGCGTCCGTGTAAAAACTCCGCTCGGAGCGCGTCGGCGACGATGCCCGCGATACAGCGTCCGCGTCGACGGCGGCTTGCTGCGGTTTCGCTAGGGTCTGGCCGTCGCTGCCTGGCGACGACTGCTGCTGCTGCTGCTGCTGCTGCTGCTGCTGTTGAGAGGAGCGCTGGCGCGCTTCCATGACGAGCGCCTTTTCGCGCTCTTCGGCGAGCGCGCGGTGGACGCGGTACTCTTCTTCCATCACAAAGACGGTGCTGCGCACACGTAGCAGCTCGTCCCACCCGACGGCGGTCACGACGGCCACAAGCAGCTTGTAGGCCGCGAGGAACGTGCCTCGCAGCGAGAGCGCGGGCAGCCGCTTCAGTTCGGGATGAACCTCGTCCTCGCGCGGGTCATTCTCATCAAAGATCGATCCCGACAGCGGCGTCATCTTTTTCGGGTCGTCGTCCGGCTTTAGCGCTGCCGGGTCGGGCTTGAGCGGCAGGTGGGTGCGAACGGGCTCGGGCATGCGCTGAGCATCGCGTTCGCAGTAGGTGAACATGGGACACGAGTTCAGCGAGAGCAGCGCGGACTGGAAGTCGCCCATGTGGATATAAACTTCAGTGAGCTTGGCCCATGTGCGGAACTCGGATGGCGCGTACGTCACGGCGAGCTTGGCCAGCTTGAGCGCCATCACGAGTCGCTTCTTTTGCAAGAGAAAGTCGATCTGCACGAGCAGCAGGCCATACGACATGGGCTGGCGCATCAGCGCATCGTGTAGGACTTTCACAGCCTTGATTTCTTCGTCACAGCCCAGATAGGCGCGCGCCAGGGGCGCGCCGACCTCAGCATCCTTGATGTACAGCTCCTGGAAGAACTTGGCGGCCTCCGCCATGCGTCCGCTGTCCCCGAAGTACTTGAGCAAGCCGTTGGTCAGGTGGTTGCTAAAGTATGTGGCGACTTGAACTTCGGGCTCGGTGCCGAGTTGCCATCCCTTCCAGAACTCGTGGAGAGCGTCGTTGAGGAACCGCCGCTCGGCCGCGGGCGTCGGAAGCGGATCGATCTTACGCAGGCCGAGAAGCGGCTGCCCGTCGTTGCCATCGGGCTCGTCATTGTCGTCGAGAATCGCGCGGAGCACGGCAGAGACATGGGTCTCCTGCCAGATGGCCGGGTTGCCGATAGCGTGGCGGTCGCCGCGCAGATCGACGAGGTAGCAGTCGACGCCGCCGGGTATCCGGACTTCAACGCGGACGTCGACGCGGCTGAAGGCGTTGAAGCAGCAGTAGGTCCCGCCTTTGATCTTCCACGGGCTCTGCTTGCCGGCGACCCATCCGATTGAGTAGGTGAGCGAGTTGAGGTATGCCGCGAGCGTGGCGGACGAGGACGCGTCGCCGCCCAGCACATAGTGGTAGGAGCCGAGCTCGCGGACCGGCGAGACTTTCGGGTTCTGCTTGACGACATGGCACAGATCGGGCGGACCGAGCTCGCGGAACGTCGCGAGGCTCTCGGTCCGTGCATCCAGCGCCTCGCCCAAGTTCCGCTCAAAGAATTCGGGAATGCCCCGCAGCACGGTGCCGTCGCCTTGCACGACCATCGTGGCGGCCGATGGAAACTCCGACGCGTGTCAGCGGCAACGTGAAGGTGAACGTGTGCAGCACCCACGAGGCACGAGCAGCAAAGCGCTCAGTATCGGAGCCGTCGATGCGTGTCACGACGAGACAAGATGGCTGCCGCGGTAGCAGCAGGGGAGCAGGGGCGCACAGAGCCGACGCGACGCGATGGCGTGGAGGAGATCACTCGATGACTCTAATTGCGGGGAGGAGGAGAGATCCAAGCCAGCTGGCGCGTGGCGAGGCGGAGAGGATCGAGGCGAACAATGACCACAGGAAACAGCGGGGAGTAGGGTGGAAATGGGAGCAGAGCACGGCCCGCGGAGAGAAGCCGTCTAGGTCACAAGGCGACCAAGGACGGACCAGGAAGCCGTGGGCAACAGGCGGGAGGGTCAGCAGCCGTCCTCGTCGAATAAGGTTTAGCAGGGCGAGGCACTCGCGGCCCTGGCATGGCCTGATGGACCCAGTGTGGCCAGACGAGGAAGGGTCGCTGCTTTCTGGCTCATTGCATCGCGAGCCGTATCGTTTCATGGGCGGGACGAGTGTGTTACCAGGCGAGGAAGGAGCACGGCTGGGGGCCGGCGGTCGCGCCGCGACGGCGTGGCACGGCGAGTGCCGGCGCCGGCCCGAGTCGTCGGCTCGAGACGGGGCGCGCGTGAGCGAGTGATGGGCCGAAAAGTGATAGGCGTTCATTATTGTTGTAATTTTCTTTTCAGGCCTGAAAGTTTTTTTCCTAGTGGCCCATTGCGCAGATCCCTCTTTCCTAGGCGCGCGCGGCCGACGCAATCCAGAGCGCCATTTCCGGGATCGCCTCAGGCGATGAGCGGTCGGCCTCCTACGAGGAATCGGTGACGGTCCAGTGGCATCAGACCGCTATGACCTATCAGGTTCGCGCTTGCTGCCGGGGCCCCTGCTTGACGCGAATGGCGTCGCTTCGCTCGCGGAGCTGGTGGCACGGGTCTGGGAGGGGCCCGCATCTGCGATGGCCTGTGGTCAACATCACGGTGCTGTTGCGCCTCCTTTTGTGGTGGCGCGTGCGTACTGATCAGCCATGCTGGTCAACATCGTATGGAGAGATGGGCAGATTTTAAATGAAGGGCCGCGCATGTCGATAGGCGCATCATCTCATCCTGATGATAAGCACATCGTCTCATCGTGATGCTAAGCATCTCCGTCCATCGAGACGATGGACGGATCGCCGTCTCGGATCCCAAACGCAATCCATTCGCTGCTCGCCATCGTCTCGGTAGGCACGACCGTTTGGTGGCAAGCCATGACGTCGAAAGTTACACTGAATTCACAATTTAGAGCAATCAAATTAGAAGATGGGAATGTAGTTGCCGATGCGCTCCTTCTGCTGTTGGGCAATACACTCGGCGATCCAGACCAGATTGCGGATCTCCTGCTCCTTGAGCTTGTGGTAGGCATAGAAGACGCCGTACTGGAACTGCTGGAGGAAAGCCTTCTTGTTGAGGTCGACTTCGTAGGCAAAAAAGTTGTCTTCGAGGCTGCGGTCTGAGGCGCCGCCCGCGCCGCCGTCGCCGCCAGTCATGCCGGCGCCGATGCCCTGGCCGGCGCCGAGCCCCGATGTGACGCCCTCGAAGAGTTGGCGGTATTCGCCGTAGGCTTCGACGGCCATGCGGACCTGGTCGACATCCTCGCTCTTGCCGAGCTTCATCACGCCCTCCGGGTAGAGCTTGCCGTTCGTCGGGTAAAGCTTGATGCGCTCTTCCTTGCTCAGGTCGGTGCCGAACGAGTTGAGGGTGATGTTGATCACACGGCGGTCGGCCTCGAACTGCAGCAGCTCGCCCATCACCTCGGCGGTGGCCTCGCCGAGCGTAAGGCAGTAGTGGTAGAAGTCCTCCAGGTACGCCTTGTAGACGGCGTTGCGGATAATTTCGATGTGCAGCTCGTCGAGATCAGCCGCCGAGAGGCACTTTTCGAAGTATGGCGCGATGGGGGTCTCGACGAGCACGGTGTTATAGAGCTCGGCGACGTTGGTCGCGACGCAGAGCGCCGCCATCGCGGGGAACATGCCGAGCGGGTGGCAGCGGTCGAGCAGCTCCTGGGTGTCGCGCTCGTGCAGGGTGCCCGTGATGATCAGCATCACGTTGTCGATCATGTACGCATACGTGATGTAGTCGAGGAAGGTCGAGAGCGGCTCGACGGCGTTGCAGTGCAGGTACTCGAACTCCTTGACCAGCTTCTCGCGGGCCTTGGTCGCGATCACGGTGGTGCTCAACGGGCTCGGCTCGTTCTGCAGAAAGTTACCGTAGTCGGTCGCCGACAGCTGCAACCGCAAATCGTCAAGCGTCTCGCACTGCGACAGGTTCGCATAGTGCGTCGTGTTGAGGATGCCGGCCTTGTACCCGCGGAGAATCGCCTCCAAGTAGCCGCCGTTGGCGTTGAACGTGAGCATGTCCATCGTGAGCAGTACGCGTCAATGCGGAGGCGGAGCGGGGGAAACACAGAAAGGCAAAACGTATCCAGCCGTTCGCACGTGGTACCGGTATCAAGATAATCACGACCACCCTCCCCCTTGTCGGGATTCTGGTGGGCGATCTTTTGCTTGGCGGTGGGCGATGCAAACGCCGGGCGGCCAACGCTGGACGGCTGGCGTGATGGCAAGCAAGGAAATGGGTCACCAAGTCACTATCTATAGGAAGTAAGTGATGGAGGCTGTCTGGGCGATAGCAGCGCGAGCCAGCGGCGTGGCAAGCACATGTGTGATACTCGCATCGCCTCTGGGCGCTTATCAGCCCCTAACGGTCCCTTCAAGGCGTCCGGCCGACCTTTTTTCGGTGTTCTTGGCCTGCTTCGCCAGCCCGCGGCACGATGAAGCGTTCATGCCGATGGGGCCGTGGCCGGCTTGACCACGGCGCGAGCCTGCGCGTGCTCGGGCCCGAGCCGCTCCCGGAGGCGGCGGCGGGGGGCGGCGGCCTCACAGGGCGATAGCGGCAGCGGCGGCGGCAGCCACGATGGCGGCGGCGGCCTCATGGCCCTCGGCATACCTGCCTTCTCGCGTCTCCGACATTCAGGTGCTGTTGACCCTCCGATCCCAAGGGTCAACGAAGCGGCGCTCGGCCATGCAGGACGACTGCCGACGCACCATCGGACTCTCTGGGCCAACGAGTGTTTCATCAGGCGACTCAGCGTGCTGGCATGGGCCAGGGGGGCAGGAGAAGCCCTGCGCCTGAGCCGTAAAAACTTCAGCCTTGCCGACGAGGGGAGAGCGGCCTGAGCAAGTTGATACGCGCCCGTTATGCCTGTCCAATCCTGGCAAGGGCCATTTTTGTCCCATTGATTTTGTCATGTGGCATCGACGCTGCCAAACGCATAGGCATGGGACCGGCTCGTAAATGGTGATGGTTCAGCGATGCTGCGGCTATCTTTAGGAGACAATACCCCTTGTCAGAAAGAAAATATAATAGTGTTAGGAGACTAGAGAAACGTTTAGACCATGCCGGCCTGGGCCGACGGCATGAGTGATTGCCGGCGGTTCACGGGCGTGATCTTGGCCAGCGGGACGTGATCGACCGAGTCGTCGCTGTCGCTGTCGCCCTCCATCTTGGCGATCGTGACGCTCTTGCGGCGGCCGGTGCCGGACCCCGCGGAGCGCAGACTCGGCGAGCTCGGCATACTCGTGCGGTGCTCGGGCACACGCTCGATCGTGGTCGCGGGCGACGGCGGCGCCGTTGTGCCCGACGTCAGCGAACGCATGCTCATGGCTGGCGAGGCGAGGCCCTGCGAGGAGGTCGACGCGGACGAGGTATGCGACGATGCGGTGCCGTTGTGGCGATGGCGCGAGGGCAGGGCGCCGTGGCGCAGCCCGCTCGGGACGGCCGGCATAAAGCCCGCGTCGGGGCTGAAGTCAACGGGGTCGTACTTATCGTAGCTGACGTGCGGCGAGAACGTCACGTGCGGGGCGGACGGTGTCGCCGAGTCGCTCTCGTCGGGCAGGGGGTACTGTGCGAGGCCATACTGGAGAGGCTGCAGCGGTTTCAGCGGAGACTCAACCTGCGCCGACGTCTCGGCCAGCGTCGGACGCGTGGGCGTCGACGGCGTGGCCGTGCGCACGACAATGTCGTGAACGATGGACTCGCGGTTCTTGCGGGGCTTGGGCACGGCGGTCATGGGCGTCGACGCGGCCTCGATCTTGGCCCGCGCCGCGGCCACCACGGACGGCACGGCCCCGGCGATGGCACGCGTCATGGGCTTCGAGGGCCCGAGGTCGGTGGTCGACGACGGCGTGTCCGCGGCATATGATGCTGCAGGCATGATCAGCGGCTTGCGCGAGGTCGAGAGCGACATGAACGCATACGGTGCGTCCTGCGACTTGCGATCGAGTGAGCGGTCGGAGGGCTTTGTACTGCTCGCGGTCGCCATCGGCGCGCCGCCCAGGCGGTCCTCGGCTGTCCAATGCGTCGGGGTGCGGGTGATGGACCCGGTCGGCGAGGTGCTGCCCGCGGCGGCGGCGGCCTCGACTGGCGATGGCCGCGTCACACTCGGCGTCGCCGGTTCGAGCGTCACGCCCGGCGTCTCGATCACAGCGCCCTCGGTCAGCATCGGGTGCTCGGACGCCGCCGCGTGCTCCGGCGCGTCGCCGAACCGCGGCGAGGCCGAGAAGTCCGTCGGCGCCTGCGATGAGCACCGGGAGTCGCGCTTGCCGCGCTCGCTGTCGAACATGCCGCTCAGGGACATGGGAGCTGCCGTGGACAGACGTGCCGAGCGGCGGGCGTCCGCGGCCGATCCGCGGGCCGCTACGGAGTTGCGCCCCGCCATCACCGCATAGGCCTCGGCGACGTCGAACCCGCCCGCCGTGGGCGTGCTGTTGCCGACCGTACTGCCGCCGTATGGCGCATTGCTGTAAAGGCTGTTCATCGTTCCGTGGCGCGCCATGAGCACGTCACCCTGGCCCGAGAGCCGCTGATAGAACGGTATCTGCGAGGGCGAGGGCGAGGGAGGCACAGCGCCATCCGGCGTGGGCACCATCGACGACAGCACGTGGAACTGCGCTTGCTGCCACGCGAGCCACTCCGCCTCAAAGCCCAGTCGCGCCGTCCCCTCGGGCCTCACCATGGCGGCTGCGTGGTCCGCCGCGCCGGCTTCCATGGCCGCCGGGCCGTGGATGCGGAGCGCGTCGGGAGCCGGACGGATCGAGTGTGACGAGCCCTCGCGGCGCACCGTCGCGCCAGACGGCGCCATGCTCAGCACCGACGGGTCCGAGGGCGACGCAATGTACGAGTTGGAGAGTCGGTGCGCGGGCACGTGGAGCTGAGACGGCGCCAGCAGCATCTGCGCCGGCATGCGCTCGGGCTGGGCCGCGGCGGGCGCCGGGGCAAACGAGGACGCCGCGGGCGCCTTGGCGGGTGCCATGGTCGGCTGGTAGGTCATCCTCGGCACGGCGGGCGCGCGCGGCGTAGCGGCGCGGGACGTGGGCAGCGGCGTCTTGTCGCCGCGGGGGTCCCAGTCGTTCTTGCCGCTGGCGCTAGAAAGCGCGGCGCGGGCGCCGCGACGTCGGCGACGCCGCATCCACAGCGCGACCCCGATGAGAATCGCGACCACCGAGAGCGACACGGTCAGACCAGCAATGAGGCCGGTCCGGTTGTACGACTTGGGCGACGAAGCTTGCTGGCTCTTAGCGACCCGCGTCGTCGGCTGTGCCGTGGGCAGCGTCGTCAGGATCGAGCTCGGCAGCAGACTGCTGCTGGACATCGTCACGTTCTGGTCTGCGGTCGTCGTTGTTGATGTGGTACTGGAAGTATGGTTGAGTGAAGTCGTTTCGGCGTCCGTCGTCGTGGACGACCACGGCGTGGTCGTGTTGCCCATGGACGTTGTGTTGCCGAGGAGCGTCGTTTCCGGTGCATCGGTGATCGTCGGCTGGGCCGATGAGACCGGCGGTGAGAACGTGTCCGAAGACGTCCACGACGCGCTTGTCGAATTCCAGCCCACCGACGAGGTTGCGCTCCAGCTCGTCGTGCCGTCACTCCCGGTCCGACTGGACTGGGACGATGACGATGACGACCACGTGCCCGTGGGCACCGTTGTCGTCCACGTGGACGACGAGGACGACACGAAGGTGTTGTTTTCTGCCATCTTGGAAAGCGTTGGAAGGGATGGCGCCAGACGGTGGCGAGATCACCAGATGGGCCGGTATGAGCCGATATGGACAGAAGCACGGGGGCGAACGGCTAGCGCCGGAGACGAGGAAGAGGTGACCTGCACCCTGATCGTTGGGCTCGACGCGTACGCCGTATGAAATCACAGAGAGGCTTGCTGCAGCAATCAATGCGCAACTGCCTGGAAGCGGTAGGCCGTCGTGGGTGACGCTGGTCCGACTGCCTATGTCCGTCAAATTAACAAAGCCGAACGCTCTGTCCGCTTCGATCCGGATACCAAGCGGACGGCGCACCCTGGACATGCAGCAATGACGGGGCACCAGACCCGCATACCCTCTTATACGGCCGCGGCTGCCACCCGTCCGCGCGGCGCATTGATCCGGCGGCGGCTGTCTTACAGCACAACGCGTAATCGACGTCGGCGACCACGGCGACGGTGCTCGCACTTGGCTAGACCCCAGATCGCCGGCCGACCGCGCACTCCAAGCCTGCCACGTCCCGGTTGGTTCCCGTGGACGCCTCGCAGGTATGCCATTTCGCAGCGCGCAGATCGACCCATACGCCGTTTTTTTACTCATTCTGGGCAGCCGACACCTGCACGGGCTTGCGGACGGCGGGATCAGCGGATGGGCACGACCACACAGCGACCCCGAGGCGCGCGCGCAGATCCGAGGGGTTCCGGGCGATGTCGCCGGCCGGGAGGCGGCCTCGTGCCGCTTTCGGCATCGCGACGGCATACCACGCGAGGGCCGCCCCCATGCTTCCAATCTACCCCGGCGGCGGCTGATCGGCGTGACCCATCCGTCGAAAGGGGGGCGCGCCGGCGGGCGCACTAGGCCCTGCCGCAAAAATAACCCATCCCAGGGCCACGGCCTTCCTGCTTTCGCTGGGAGGCGCTGTCTTGCTCGACAAGACACGACGAGACAAGACAAGGAACGGATACCAAGATTCATTTTTCCAGTACTGTCTATTCTTAGGTGCGTGAAAAGGAATGAAAATATCGATTCTATCGGGGAAGGCCGCCGGCGCCTCCTCGCCGGCGCGCCTGGGCGGTTAAATGACTCTTGTCGGGAAGGCGCGCCTCGGCCATGTGGCGTGGGCACGATCGGGCGCGGCACGCATGGCCTCAAGCATGTATCAGCGCTCCTCACCGTGCGACCAAGAATTCACAATCCAGGGAACCCGCGAGCTGGCAACGCAACGGCCACAAGCCGGCGATGGGCTCTGAGCCACTTCCGTCGACCCAAAGCGGGATTATTGTGCAGAAGCCCAAATAACACAAGTCAAAAAGCGCCACAGCCGGCTTAGCGAATGCCATTACCGACCAGATGAGTTCATCTCGCGGATCCAAGCATAATGTATCTCGGATGCATGATTTGCTTGATGGAATTCATCAAAGAAAAAAAAAAAACGCATCGCTTGGATGTCTGCACAGGCGAGTCCCGCGGCGAACGCCTTGGCCGCCTGAGGGATTTTTAGGAGTTCTTGGAGGGCTGCGAGGCGGTCCAGGCGAGGAAGGCCTCGCGCTCGGCGGCCGGCATGGCGTACGTATGCGTGCCGGACTGCGGGAAGCGGCCCTCGCGAACGCTGGCATGGTACTCGGCCAGCGCGGCGGTGGTGGCGTGGCCAAGGTCACCGAACTGCCGGCAGAACTTGGGGACGCGGTCCTCGACGCCGAGGGCGTCGGGCAGGACGAGGACCTGGCCGCTCGTGCTGGCGCCGGCGCCAATGCCGATCGTGGGGATCGCGAGGCGCTGGGTGATGTAGGCGGCGACGTCCTCCGGAATCGCCTCGAGGACGAGGCTGAAGCAGCCGGCGTCCTGGAGCGCCAGCGCGTCCTCGACGAGCCGCTGCGCCGCGGCGAGCGACTTGCCCTGCACGCGGAACCCGCCGAGCTGCGTCTGGCGCTGCGGCGTCAGCCCGATGTGGCCCATCACGGGCACGCCGCAGCGCACGATTTCGCGCACCGACGGCGCCATATCGCGGCCGCCCTCCAGCTTGACGGCCTCCATCTGGGCCTCCCGCACATAGCGTGCGGCGTTGCGCGCGGCGTCCTGCGGATGCTCGAAGGCGCCGAAGGGCAGGTCGCCGATAAGGAACGCGCGTTTGCAGCCGCGGGCGACGGCGCGGGCGTGGTGGATCATCTCGTCCATCGTGACCTGCGTCGTCGACGCATACCCGAGCGCCACCATCGCCAGCGAGTCGCCGACGAGGCACATGTCGAGGTGCGCGCGGTCGATCGCGCGGCCCGTCGGGTAGTCATACGCCGTCATGCACGTGATCTTCTCGCCCGCCGCATACTGCTTCATCAGCCGCAGCACCGTGACCTTCTCGGACATGGTCGGCTTGAGCTTCGGCTTCGCAGGCTGCGCAGCCGGCGTTGCGGGTGACGCGCCGGACGATGGCGATGTTGGCGATCCTCCGGCCGCGTGCGAGGACGACGGACCGTCTTCTTCATCGCCCCTGTGATTCGACGGACGGGCCGAGTACGCTCGCAACGACGTGCATGCCAGGGCCAGCCGCGGCAGACTTGCGACAGCGCATGAAGATCGGCGCAACGAGGTCGATGCGGCGAGCCGCAGCCCGAAGGTGCGGCCAAATGAAGCCATGGCGATGGCGATCGCGGAAATGACTGAAGGCGGCGTCGGAGCTCGCGGGGGCACCCAGAGTCGGAGTCACAGTCGGAAAAACAAAAAGGGGTCGGCGTTGGCCTCGGAGCCGGCGCTGAAATACTTTGTTAACCACGCCTTGTTCACGACGTTGATCAGAACAGGGAGTATGATCGCCAATCGCGTCAGACATGTGTCATCAGGAGACCAACGTCTTTGTCATGTGTGACACGACGGTATCGGTATCATCCTTCGTGAAAGCGCGGAACCAGAAGATTCTCGAAATGCCCGACCTGCGCTTGTCGTCTCACCGCGTTCGGGGCCCCCCTGGCCTAAGTGGCCCGAGGCTTAGCGGATTTCGAAAGCCTATCGGGAAAGAAAGGGCGACTGCGCCGCTGGCGATTTCGTTGCCCCGGGGCAAGCCCTCGGAGACGCTTCTCACACGATCCGTGGACTGATCAGCAGACGGCCGACGCATCAGGAGGCGCGTCGGCGTCGACGGCCTCTGCCGTCGCATGATCATGGGCACGAGCCGCCGCATCGGCTTCTTCGTTCAGCAGCCGAAGATGCGTTTCGAACCAGCTCGGCAGGTGCGGCGGAAGGGTGATGAGATCGAGGTCAAAGAGCTCCACGAACTGTTCGTGACCGACGCGGGGCATCCGGCCCGCGGTCGCCGCCACGTTGCCGTACTCGCTCAGGATGCTGGTCAGACTCCATCCCTGCAGCCGGCGCAGGCACCCCACGACAATGCCCGTCTCGTAGACGCCCGAGCTGCACATCAGCAGCAGCGGATGCCGCGTGCGGTCGAGCACCAGCTCCAACACGTCCTTGACGAGCCGGTCGCTGATCGGCCGCCACGTGTCCGCCGCGCCGAGGTTGAACCCGAAGCTGAGGCCGAGGCCTAAGCCTATCGTAAGCGGCGCCGACGCCGCCGTCCCGGGGTCCGCGGGCCCGCCGCTGCTGCTGCCGCCGCCGCCGCTGCCGCTCGTGGGCGTCGTCGGACGCCGCCCGCCGTGCGGCGTCGACGCTGGACTCGACGTGCCGCCGGGGAGGCCGCCGCCGGGCGCCATGGGCGTGCCGGTCGAGGGCGGGAAGACGGACCCGGCGCTCGCCGCCACGGCCTGAGTCGTGACGGCCGTGTGGAGCGCGCTGGCGGGCACCCGGGTGGGCGCGCCGCTGATGCCTGCGGCGGTGGCGGCATGCGCGGCGGCGGCCACCGAGGCTGGGACGGGGCCTGCGGCGCCGCCCGGATGGCTGGACGGCGTGACCGTCGTTGCCGCCACCGCTGCGGCGAGGGACGCTGCTGCTGCTGCCGCCGATCCGGACGCCGCCGTCGAGCCCGCGTCGTAAACAGGTTTGCGGTGCGTGGGCACGCAGGAGACTTGCACGAGGGTGGTCCCGCACTCCTCAAAGAACTGGACGAGGGCGCGGGTCGGCTGCTCAGGACTGAGAATGACGGCGGTGCGGAGGTGCAGGGTCCGCAGGAACGGGAAGGTATGGCTCGGCGGGGTATTGCTGCGGTAGATCCCTGGCGCGACGAGGCCGTACGACGCCGGCGGCGTCACCAGAGGCAGCGCCATCGGAGGCGGCGGCGTCGGCAGCACGACCGGGGATTCCCGAATCGGACGGCGGATTCGCTCGAAGCGAAGACTCGTCTGAACAGCCGTGTGCGGGCTCCCTAGATGGATGGACCCTCTCGCGTGACGCCGTTCACATGCACATGGGAAGCCTCTCCGAACTTGGTATCAGACAGGACACATGATCCTCATTCGCATGCCCGTTTCCCATCCCCATCCGGCTGATGGGGATTCGGATCACATGAGCAGCGCGTGGAAAAACGTCGCGTCTACGTGCGTAGCTTCGCAGCTTCGCGGTCGTGCGGACACGTGCCGTCCGAGTTCTAGATCCCTCTCTCGCGGCGGCGGCGCGAAAGGTGCGCCAGGGCCAAGCCCCGCAAGCCCGCGCAAGCCACCGGTCTCACCGGACCCCTTTCCCTATTTCCCGCGGTACCGGTCCCAGCGGCGTCGCGACGCCACGTGATCGACCCACAAGTCCATGCATGTTCCACCCGCATCCGGCGACGGCGACGGCGACGGCGACGGCGCTGCAGCGACGGCGAAAGCCCAGCATCGTGCCGATCCTCTCGTTTCCCACTACCGTCATCTTGCGCTGTCTCTTCGATCGCGCCATCGGATCTTATTCATCTGCCATGTCTGCCGTGGCCACGCCATCACCGGCCAGCGGCCGGCCAGACCCATCGTCGTCGCCGCCGTCGTCGTCGTCGCCGTCGTCGTCGTCATCGGCACCGGGGTCTACGAATGCCGAACAGACGCCCCACTCGGTGGCCCAGGTGGAGGAGGATGACGAGGAGGACGAGTGGGATGCCCGCATCCGCCGCACCGGCTGCTTTCCGCAGCACGAGGCCCTCCAGGACTGCTACTACGAAAAGAAAGACTGGCGCCGCTGCCGCGACGAGATGGCGGCTTTCCGCGAGTGCTTCCGTCGCCAGCAGGATCTGCAGCGCCGCGACCCGTCCTACCGCCCGTCCTAATGCTCTGATGCGCTTTGCGATGATCAGATCTGGCGGGACGGCCGGATGCCCTTGTTTTCTAGACGTTTTCATTAAATTATGGACACGTGTCCGTCGCTCATGTGATCCCGACGCCGGGTGATTCGGGCCTCTCCAGTCATACCTTGCGCTTCGTGGCACGCTTAAGCCTTGCGCGGTAGACGCGACGCATTGGCCGCAATGGGCCGCGCGCGCGAGGGCGACACAATCGGGGCGGGCGACACGGCGCGCGATGCCGATGCCGATGCCGATGCCGAGGCCGAGGCCGAGGCCGAGGCCGACGGCGACGACAGCATCGAGGCAGGCGAGACCGACCGCGACTCCGCCGACGTTGGTCCGCGCCGCACGGGGAGCGCCTGGTTGGCGCTCGGAATGCGACTGCGTGGCGCCGTCGTGCCGCGCGGACGGGGGCCGGCCCCGGCAGCCGTGGGCGCCGTCGACGCTGCGGGCGACGCAGGCGCCGCCGCCAGATCCCCCGTGAGCGGTGTGGGCTGCGGGACGGGCGCCGCGGGATCCGCCGCGGCACGCAGGTCCGGCATCCCGTCCGCGGCGAGCGCGGGCGTGGCCGGCGTCGCCGTCACCTGCGGGATCACCAAAGCTGCTGCTGCTAGTGGTGCCAGTGGTGCCAGTGGTGCTGGTGGTGCGGCGGGGGCAGCAGGGGCCGTCCCTGGAGGCGGCCGCCGTGCCGCCGGACGCGGGTGCTGCGGGCACCGCTCGGTATTGAGATGGCGCCGCCACGTGGATTCGGCTTCGTCCGGGAAGGGCTCGCGGCAGAAGGGGCAGCCGGGCCCCGGGAGGGCGACGGGCGGGGGCGCGACGGCGGCGGCGCCGGAGGCCGCCGAGGGCGGGAGGGGCGGCGAGCCGCGGGCACGGCCCAGATGGCACTCGTTCTCCCAATGGGTGGCGAGACCCGAGACCTCGACGATCATCTCGCAGTACCGGCACGCAATGAGCATCGGACACGCGGTCCAGTGGTGCGTGTCGAGGCGGTGCTCGTCGGCGAACCGCGGATCGCTCTGCTCGCAGAACACGCACGTATACGCATACTCGACCGGCAACCCGACTGCATCGTCGTGGCCGTGGTCATCGGCCGGGAGGTGGTCGCCATCGTGATCGCCATCGTGATCGCTGTCCGCAACCGAGACGGGAGGCAGCAGCGGCGCCACCGCGGGCGACGCTTCGATCGTGGGCAAGACGGCCATGGTGCGCGAGGGCCGTGTCATGGCATCATGGCTCGCGGGCGTGGCCACCGCCGATGGTGTCGTCGTCGCCGGCGGGGACGGGCGCGCGGGCGAGGCGGCTTGCGTGACCCGCTGCGTCGCCGCAGGTGCCTTCGCAACACGTGACGCCGGGGCGTGCGTACCCAGACTCGCATGCGTGCTCGTGGCGAGTGGCGCCGGGCGGGGCGGCGTGCGGGCGCCGCTCGAGACGGAGCTCCGTCGCGAGCGCGACGCGGCCAGGGCCGGCGCGACGGCCTCCGCGGAGCTCGACATGAGCTTGCGCGGCGTCGGCGGACTCGTCCGAACGGAGCTCGACGACGATTTGGCCGAGCCGGAGGCGTTCAACCGGCTCGTCGATCCCGACGCCAGCGCGCGCACGTTGCCGCCGCTGCCGCGACCAGCCGTCGACGTGGAGGGTGACGATGTGGCCGAAGCGAACCGCGAGTGGCTGGTGGACGCCGCGAGCGGCGTGCTGCGGGCAACGCTCGATGCAGCGTCGCTGTGGGCGCCGACGGTACTGCCGACCGAGAAGGATTTGCGGTTGCGCAGCGCGGCGGTCGAAGCGCTGCCCGGCAGACGGCGCGCGGGCTTTGTGGTCTGTGTCGGAAGGTGCGCGGAGCTGCGCCGCGAGTGGACGTGGCGGTTGCTGGTCCCGCGCGCGGCCGCGGCCGCCGGCGCCGTCGCCGGGGACCCCATCGTGGACGATGCCGAGGACGCGGCGGGCGCTGCCGTCATCGTCGAGCCAGCGCCCGGGTCGGCGCCCCCCGCGGCGGATGCGACGGCCGTGGCGTCGTCACCGACGCTTTCGAGGCCGAGCCGCTCACGCTGGTACGCGGTCAGGGGCTTCGACAGCCGCCGCTCGAGCGTCTCGGGCCCCAATATGCGCAGAAGCTGCGCGAGGACGGCGAGCGACTGGTGGCGGATCTCGATCTTGGGGTTGTCCAGGAACCCGCAGACAAACGCGAACAACGCGTCGTGGATGATGGACGGCGGCGGTCGCGGCATCGGATCGGGGGATGCCACGCCGCCGGGGCCGCTGGGGAAGAGCATCTCGAGCAGGGACACGAGCAGGGTCAGCCGCGCCATGACCGTTTTGGGCGGATAGAAGCGCTGGGAGCCCAGGGGCTGGCTCGCGAGCTGGACCGCGAGACTCGGCCAGCGCTTGGCAACCGCGACGACAAGCTCGGCGGCGGCCTGGCCGACGCGGTGCTGCAGGGCGCCGATCTGGGCCATGACCGTCTTGCGCAGCACGGGCACGCCACCCTCGTGGACATCGTACCGCGGATGCGAGTCCAGCACGGAGAGCCAGATCGTATAGCAGAACGTGACGTTGATCTCGGTCGAATCTTCGAGGCCCACGCCAAGGACCTCGTGCGCCGCGGCGCTGGGGGCCGTTAGGAGCACGGGCGCGAGCCGGCTGAGAGCGGCCTGGCGCACGCGGAAGGATTTGCTGAACAGTGCATAGACGACGCGTGGGTCGTCCACGTGCATCGCCGCGGTGACGACACGCGCCGCCTCGGACGCCGTTAAGTCATGCTCGCTCATCGTGAACACCTCGTCGGCGGCCGCCGCGTCATCCGCCGCTACGCTCGTGTCTCCGACGGCGCCGGACGCCGTCAGCACGCCGAGGCCGAGCACCGCCGGCTTCGTCGGTGACTTCGCCGATGGCTGCTGGGAGAGGGACGCGCGGACCGCTCGGCTCGTGGCCGGCAGGTCGTCGATATTGACGATCGGCCGCGGCGGCGGTGACACGGCGGCCGCGCTCTCACTGGCTTGCTGTACCGCCGTCGCGGCGGTGTGGATGGGCGGGGACGCAGGCCGCGGCGGCGGTGGGGATGGTGCATGCGCCGCATGCGGTGGCGGCGTGCCCGCACGGACCGCCGGCACAGCAGGCGGCGTGGCGGCCCGCGGCGGGCTTTTGGCCGGTGGTGTGGGTGGCGCCGAGCCGCGCGTCGAAGGGACGATGCTTTCGGCGAGATACATGTCTGAAATGTACTCGATGGTCTCGGATCGGGCGCCCAAGGGCACAGCGTCTCCCGCGGCGTCTCCGCTCGCGCGGCGGGTGAGCGGCTCGGCCACAATGTCGGGCTGCGGGACAGCGTCGAGCGATGGCAAGATGTGTGCCGGCATCCTGGCCGACGATGACAACGACAGCGATGACGGTGGTGGTGGCGGCGGCGGCAGCGCTTTTGAGTCGGGCGGCGCCGCCGCCGTGGCAGCCGATCCCGACAGATCCGGGATCGGCATCACGAGCTCATGGCCAAAGGCCTGGACCGACAGCAGACTCGCGCGGCGCTCGTTGTTGAAGGGATGCGGCCACGGCGCGGCGAGGTACAGCACGAGCGTGGACGCGACGACGTCATCGAGGTCGAGTACCTTCAGCTCGCAGCGGGGTCCGTCGAGCGGCGTCATGGGCGCGGTGGCCACGGGGTCGGCGAACGAGACCACACTGAGCGAGACCAGCTCACTCGTGGCTTCGGACGGCGTTTCCTCCCGCGCGCCGGCAATGGCGGCAGCGGCGGCGTCAGCGGCGTCGTGCGTCGCCTCGATGCCGACATCAACAAAGACGTGCTTGGGCACCTGGAACGGATGCGCCATGATCTGGAGCTGCTGAACCTGGACGGGGCGACCGAAGTCCAGCACGACGACATGGAGGCCGGACGGCATCGCGACGGCGGCGGCTGCATCCGCGGCGTCGACGGCAGCCGCAGCGGCGGATCCCGGCGGCGGCGGCGGCGGCGGCGGGTGAGCGGCCGCGTCGCCGCCATCAGCCGCGACGGGAAAGGGCGGCGACTGCACGGTCAGCATGACCGCGGAGGCTTGCCACCCCACGGGCGCCGCGAATGGTAGCGCCTGCATCGGCGTTTCGAGCTCGGCGAGGGCCATAGGCCCATGGCTGTTCATGCCGGACGACGGCGGCGGCGGCCGCGATGGCGACGACGCGCAGGTGGTGGTGGCCGCGGTCAAGCTGTCGGCGGCGGCGGCGGCGGCGCCCCGCGGGAGGCGATCGGCGGCGGAGGCCGCGAGAGCGGCCATCGTGTCAACGGGACCGGGCGGTAGCGGAATGCCGTGAACAGCGGCGGGCATCGCTCCGCGTCGCGCGTGGCACCGTGCAGGTGGTACGTGGCACGTCGGATCCAGCGCCAGCTCGCAGTCCAGCGCGAACGGTCTGAGCGGCGCGAGCGAGGACGGCGGCGAAAGGGGAGAGGCGCGGCGGGCGCGGCGGGCGCAGGTCGTATCCACCGTTGGCCAAAGGTCGGGACGGTCGAAAGTAGACCCGTGCGCCCGTCGACGGCAGCGCTTGGGATAGATGCGCGCCGTCCCATCCTCCTACGTAATAGACTATCAGAACGACATACAGCGCCCTGCAGCGCTTGTTGGCGAACAAGCGCTTCGGTCGGCTGGTGGAGTCGATCGAATCAACCGGCCAGAAGGGGTGCAGGCTTGCGTTTCTCCGGCGGCTTGCTCGCCGGGGGGGCCGACACCCCTCGTCTCCGGTACGGGCACCGGTGTCCGCCACGCGTCGGAGGCCTGCGCCCCGGCGGCGCCACCAGGCTGCCACGCGCGTGGCGACAGACAACGACCGGCCTATGTCAAAAAACGATCGCCGGGCCAACCGAAAAACAAAAACATGATATCATATTAGCATCTTATAAAAACAGACGGCGCTGCGGATTAGGCAACGACTTTGGCCTTGATGCGGGCCTTCGAGCTGGCGCTGTCCTGGGTGGCCTCGTGGGCGAAGAAGTGCTGGGTCCAGCCGGCGAGGGCCGCGCCGAGGAAATCGGCAATCCAATAGAGCCAGTGGTTGGACCAGTTGCCCGAGAGCATGGCGGGGCCGAATACGCGAGCAGGATTGAAGGCGCCGCCGCTGACGCTGTTCCCGAGCAGCCCCAGGAAGCCCAGCGTGAAGCCGATCGAGAGCGGGGCAAACCCGGCCTTGGTGTTGCCCGAGGCCGTGTAGATCGTGAGCTTGGTGCCGACGCGGCCGCCATTCTCGACGCCGTCCTCGCCGACCACGGCAGGCGTGCCCTCCGTGTTGACGGTATCAAAGGCCGTCGCAAAGATGACATAGACCAGGATAAACGTCAGGGCCATCTCCATAAAGAACGCATTCACGGGGTGCGTGCTCGCCTCGATGTCGACCGTGACCGTGGCCGGGATGTCCCACCGGTCGGCGGTCTTGCTAGAACCATACGGCGCCGGAAAAACGACCATCAGGAAGGCTGTCGCCAGCACTGACGCGAGGCACTGGATCGTGATGAACGCGAACGCCTTGTTGATCGAGACCTTGCCGGTCACCAGCGTCGCAAAGGTGACGGCGGGGTTGAAGTGCGCACCCGAGACGTCGGCAAAGGAGTAGATCAGCGCCACCGAGCAGAACGCGGTCGCGATGCAGCCGAGCACGAGGTTCTCGGGCTGCTCCTGGCGGCCGTTGTTGACCGCGCAGGCCATCACAATGAAGAAAAAGAGAAACGAGCAGAGGCCCTCGCCAAAGATGGCGCGCAGCAGCACGCGACGCTTCTCGGTCATGGTGAGGCTGAACTCGCGGAACTCGTTGTAATATGCGCGGATCCAGTTCACGGGATTCCACGACCACGAGCCGGGCAGGTCAGGATCGAACGGACGGTGCGCGTTGGGCGCCTCGCTGACCGCAAACGCGGCGGCATGTGACGCGCCGCCGGCGGCGGCATTCGCCATGCTCATCGACATGCCGCGGCCGTGAGCCGCGCTCATGGCCACGGGCGACTCGTGACGGTACAGCTCGCTCGACTTGAGGACGCTGGTCTGCTGGCCTTCCTCGATATCGTCGTTGCCATAGTTGCGGAAGCCGTAATCGTCTTCCAGACGCTGGAAATTGGTCATGGCGGCGGTAGGCGATGGCGCGGATGGGATCGACCGGGAAAAGGAAGCGGAAAGGGATGCTCGATGAGGGATGCTCGGATCGCGGATGCGCACACAGTCGACGGCGCGCTCGCCGTATGCTCGAGGACTTCCCAGGGAAGCGGTGGTCGCTGAGGCAGCTCGATGGGCAGGAGGCGGTCGTCAGACGAGGAGCACGCATATCATCGGCCGATCTGATTCATCCGCCATCTGCCATCGCTTTCCCAAGGCTACCCATCGTTTTTGTTCATCCGATTGCATGGAAGGACGACGCTGGCGACCCCTCGCCGCGAACCGCAATTTAAACCCGCAATTTAGGTCGCGACACGCGATGGATCTGCGTTGAATCGGCGACACGGATGCACACCGTCGCGTGCGAACTGAAGCCACGGCCCAGCGGGCTGGACGCTGCTACCGCGACCCCGGCAGAGGCGCGGACCCCCGCAGGTGAACTCCATAGGACGGTCGCTATCATGTGATTTCTTCCCGCGGCCGAGGCGCGCGGTCCAGACTCCATCGACAGCGGCCAAAATCGACGATCCGTGGTCTTGTCGGCGCTGTTCCCATCGGTCGGAGAACCTCGTCCCGAGGCCGACAAACGCCTCACCCCACCCTTCCCGGCGCCATCGCGGCCTCCTGTCGCGGTCGCCGTGCGCGTGGGGGGCGCCAGTAGCAGCAAAACGCGGATCAGAGCGGAGTTTCACGCATCGCGCCCCAGCCGATCGCCGCAAGATCGGCGATGCCGATGCCAATACCTATGCCGAGTACGCAGCAGATTCGTCGGTGTCCCGCCTGTCTCACTGACGCTTGCATGCACGATGACAGATCATGCTGGGCTGAATGGCGTATCCACCTATGTGCTGATGTCCGCTGGCACCAAAGCAATCGCTGTCATCCTCGTCGTCCGCAGTGCTCGCCTTTGTCAACCCATTAACCAACGATCGGTTTTCTTTCTTTCGCATTCCCTTCGCTTTCACCTGTGGATGCGCTTAGGTTTGGGGTTTCTGTCGGTCATAAGAAAAGGCGGTCGACGAGGACAACACGGGCTGGGGTGACTCCGTCACGCCGGCGCATGTCGCTGGTAAATCATCTCCTCAGCAACGCATATCAGTGTCGAGCACTGCGCTTGCTGCGACCGCGGCCGTCATAACTACATGCCCCAGTGGTGCTGGGAAGACGGTGAAGATCTCGGTATCCATTCTGTCCATCTAATCCATCCAATCGCGATAGGGAGAGTCGATTGGATAGACGGTATAGCTCCGGGGTGAGAACGGCCGCTGCCGGCTGATCTTTCGATGGGTGCTGCGTATTGGCCGGGCCGATAAACCAAGAACCATCGACATCACTATAGTCATGAACCCCCGTGGATGCTAGGAAAAAAAATCTGGCCGATACATTCATTTCCATCTAGGCACCTCATCACATAGATTCAGCGTTGTTGAAAAATCGGTCGTTCCCTTTATCGACCCTTTGACCTTGGGTATCGGCGCTGGGCATCGACATATCACCGACATGGATGTATGGACGGGAGGATATCATCAAGACCAAATAGACACTCTGCAATGGGAAAGCAATGCGAAAGCGTGAGACTGACGCGACTACCCAAATTCCCATAGAACGCTTAGATCGACTCCTCTTCATGCCCGGGCCACACTCGGCAGATCCGAGGATAAGGCTTGGCAGCCGGCGCCTTCGGCCCATTGCCGCGTGGCCTGGCGGCCCATACGGATGTGGTGCTTGGCGAGGCGTCGATTTCTGTCACATGCCGCCGCGGGGTGAGTGCGGCACCCCTGGCCCCGCATTGCGTGCGCGTCGCGCCCGCACCATGACATGATGCGTGGGCTGAACCCACCACTAACCACCGATGCTTCAGCGGCACGGGCGCCGTTCGCGTAGGACCTGCGTTCGAAACCCCCGAGGAACCCACCATGGGATGGCGGACGGGCGCGTCGCCATTATCACCGTCATCCGTTTCTGTCGGGAAGGCCACCGCCGTCCGGCGTCCGGCGTCCCCCAGCCTTCGCGATCGGCTCGGTGATGTGCCCAGGACCTCTATCAGGGCTGCTGCCGTTCCGGGGGAACTTGCGAACCCCTCAGGTTGGCACACCATGCTCAGCGACCGTGGATAGCGCTGCATCCGATGCCACGATGCCAATGATCCGGGCCACCACCCGCGAGGACGCCTTGGGAAGCCTCGGCCGCGGAGAGCCGACGCCGTCCAGCCCGACAGCCCGGCCAACGCCCGTGGACGTCTAAGCAAGGTGTTGGAGCGGCGGCCGCCGCCCTTTGTTTGGTCTGCGCGGGGCGGCGGCGGCGGCGGCGAAATGGTAAAGCGAAAGGGGCCGCCGATCATCAGGAATCGCCCACCCACGCCAAGCCATCAAGGATCGGCCACGACCGTCGGCGCGGCCGGGTTAAGATGCGCGGGCCTCCTAGCGGCGGTATCGCCGCCGGAGGCTCCGCACCAGCGTCCGCCGTTCGGGGGTTTGTGGGAGGAACGTCTCTGAGACTGAAACATATCAAAACGAAGCACAGCGACGCTGTCACAGAGGAGTGAGGGCATAGGAGGGGAGGGCACAGGCCAATGCGCCGCGTGCCGCCACCGGTTACGCGCGATCTGCGCATACTCGACACAAGCATACCCATGACCTTCCTTCGCGTCCATGCGCTAGGGGCCGTGCGTGCTCCCTCATGCTCGTGCCGGTGCGGGCTCTGCGCATCGATTCGGGCCCATGCACCGCAGCATCATGCACGCTCCTAGCGGCACGGAACACCCCCGGCCCGGCTTCATGGGAAGGGTGTGCCGAGCCCGCCCAAACAGCAGCGCGGGGAAAGCGGAGGCGTAGGCATAGGGCCGCGGTCGCGAGGAACAGATGGGATGCATGGTCGTCGTATGCGTCGTATGGAAGCGGCGATAACGATGCTTCTGCGCGCCCACATGGAGCGCTACAACCGCCGCTGCCGCTGCCTTGCTAAGCCAGTCAACCTCCGTTTCTGGGCGATATTCGTTTTTTTTTTGTGGAGAGGTCGATTCATGCACTCGGATATTACCGCGAACCCCCCTCCCCTGGCGTGCTCTCGCATCGGAAACGCATTATGACCTTCACCGGCTAATGATCATGGCATGGTGGCATGAGACGCCTTGCAACAGCATGATCCCCATGATTTTTCCCTCATCAACCGGTATCCCTCACTGAAACGCAACGCTATCGACATTGCCGATTCTCGCGGACCTCTGCTAAGCTCCGACGCCTCCGACGGTCGTCGGGATGGAAGCGGACATCCCTTCCATACCGGAATCTCCGGACCCGACGCCCGCATCGGCCCCACTTCTGCAACCAATCCTGCGGCTGCCCTCCGAATCGTCCCTCGACCGGCCATCACGAGTGGCGGACCACCATGACTCGTCCGATGTGACGACCGCGACGGCTGCGGCCCCGGCGGCCAGTGGGCCGGTGATGCCCGCCGATAGGAAAGAACCTCCCGACGATGCGCATGGTATAAGTCATATCGACGACGACGACGACGACGACGACGACGAAGCGCCGCCCGCCGTGTCGCCGTACGACGACTACGATCCTGGCGCGCACATGCATTTCAGCGCGATCCCGCACGCGCATCTGCGCCGCGCCTTCGCCGACCCCGAACCCAACCGACTGAGCCTGATCGCGCCCTTTCTGCCCCCCGATGATGTCGAGCGGCTCGAGGCGCAGCGGGAGACGGCACCGAGTCGGCCGCACGGCAGCACGGCGGCGCTGCCCAGCAGCCATGGCCGCCGCCGCGTCTCCGGCCAGCGCTTCCATGGCGCGGGCGAAGGCGCTGCCGCGGCGACGGATAACGCTGCCACGGCCACCGACCTCAAGCCGGGGCGAGGACCCGGTAAGCGCCCGTCCCTTTCGCGCCGAACGCCCATCGCCGCCGCCGGCCGCGCCGCGCCGCTCACGAACGTCAAGCGCGGGAACGCCCTGCGCCGCTCATGCTCAGCCATTCTGCTGTTGAACGATAGCGCACGGCGGTCCCCTCTGAACACGGGCGTCCCGACGATGGTTGCCGCCGGCGACCGCGGCAATGGCGGAGACCGACGCGACCGCGGTGCCGGCGGCCGCGTACCCCATGGGCAGACATCGCTCAAGCATCGCACGCGCTCGATGGACGCGCTGGGATCCGGCCATGCCCTCACACCGCCGGCTGCGCATCCTCCGCTTCCCACGGTCGCGGCAGACGGCAGTCCCGCATGCGGCAAGCGCCGCGCGTCCATGCCCAAGAAGCGCAGTTTGATGCGGTTTTTCAAGACGCAGCCGGCGAGCGACGACGAGGTGTTTAGCGTGACGTCGTCGTCGCTGGCATCGCCGTCCGGCGAGTCCGATACGCCTGGATCGCGCGCGATGGTCGCGCCAGCCGACAACTTGCACATGTCGTCGATGACGACCACGCCCGCACGACGCCGCTCGCACCGCGCGCCCGCCGGCAAGACGGGGACCGAAGGCGCGAGCGCCACGATAAGAGGCATGACGCCGATCCACGTGCTTAACGAGAATGGCTTCGAGCCGGCCGTGGACGCCATCAGCCCATGGGGCGCCGAGCCGCCGACCGACGCGCAGCTTCTGCGCTCGAAATCCATGTCTCTACTCCCGTCGTGGGTGGCCGCGGATAGCCCGCCGTGGGTGGCCCCGCCGGGCGACCCCATGTCGGACCTGTTCCGGATCGGGGGGGATCAGATGATGACGGGCGCGCCGCCAGGCGCCCACCCCGATAGCCGCTCCGGCGGCGGCGCAACATGGTTCAGCCGTCTGGGCCACGCGCTGTCTCGGACGCGCACGACGCTTCCAGCCCTCGATCACGCTGAGCAGGTTCAGCAGACCGTTGCGGTTTCGGTCTGGAGCACCGGGGGCGCTCTGCATGTCGTCCACGTCGACAAGCGCATGTCTGGCAAGACCATGTACCAGAAGATTCTCGACGCGGCGACGCCGCCCCAGGCGCTGCGAGCACGGCGCGTGGCCCTCGTGGCCTGGGACGAGCTCTCGCTCGGGGCCATCGGCGGGTTCCCGAGCTACGAGAACCCGATCATGTCGGCCGCGAGCGCCGCCACGAATCAGCCGCCACCGCCGTCGCCGCTGAGCGTGAAGGCTGTCCGCGGCCTCGTCCGTAGCGCGCGACCGAGCGAGCCGTTGTTCTTTTCGGTCGCCGATATGCCTTCGGCGGCGCCGCAGCGAACCGCGCGCAAACAGCGGCCCTGCGGAGCCGTGTCGTCGGCCACCACGACGTCCCTCGCCACGACAGGATCCATCGCCAAGAGCGTCGATCTCCCCAGCAAGACGGCGCCGGCCGTGGGGCCATCGCCTCGT
This sequence comes from Caulochytrium protostelioides, assembly GCA_003615045.1. NCBI lineage: Eukaryota > Fungi > Chytridiomycota > Caulochytriomycetes > Caulochytriales > Caulochytriaceae > Caulochytrium > Caulochytrium protostelioides. The sequence continues at coordinate 65,806 of ML014132.1, read as the reverse complement.
GCCGGCGTCGACAGCGCGGTCAACGTTGCCGCATCAACCCTAACACGAATGACGCATCTGGTGGCGGCGCCGGCGCCGGCGTCGTCACCGGTGACTGCCGCCGGTACACCGTCTCGCCGTGGGCGTCACATCCTGATGATGAAGCGCCGGCGGCGCCGACGCCAAGCCTCTGGCAGCGAACGCCCCGGCCGTCTCGCAATCGCGAAGCAGCTGGACCTGTACTTTCCCGGCATCGAGACCGTCACTGTCATGCCGCTCCAGCGTGTGGCGGAGTCGCCGTCGCCCGCGGGCACTGGCGACCCCTCGGCCGCAACGTCCGAGATGGCGTTCGAAACTGAATCCGACGATGCGGCGGCGGGCATCCCCCGGCGCGCTGGCCGCGGATGGCGGCCGGTCTCTGCACCTCCCGCCGCAGACCGCCACCCGTCGCTGTCGCCGCCGCCACGATATGATGGGCCGATGTCCGCCCGCATCCAGTGGCCGGGCTGTGACCAGGACGATGGGGTTGTCGGCGACGACGAGGACAACATCACATTTTATCCCGGCATCGCCGTCTACCGCTACCGCGGCGGCAACACTATCTCAGAGAGGGGGCTCGTGCCGCCACGGCCCACTTTCGGGGACGCCGTAGTCACGGTCGTGACTCAGCCCCGTCTCACCGCCGCCGCACGGCGCATCCAGGGGTCGGCCGGGACGCCGTCGCATTCCACCCATGGTCTGAGCACCCAGGTCCCATCCCGAATCTGGAACGGTGCGCTTGCCAAGAAACAGGACGCTGTTCACTGCCCTACGTCGGCGATGCCGATTCCGATGCCGTCTTCGATGCCGACGACACCGACGCTGCGTGGTTTAGGCATGGGTAGCTGGATTGGCGCGTGGCTCGGCCACCCCAGTCACAGTGGACATCATCACCTTGATGGCCGTGCGCACGGCGGCGGCACGAGCCGTGGAGGCATGAGCCGTGACGGCGGCGACGATCGCGCCCGCGACGGAACGTCCACGGGAACCCCTGGCTCTGCCGGCAGCGCCAACGGTCGATCCAACGGCGCCTGGACGCCAGTCCACGGCGTCGCCCCCAGCCCGCGGCCGGGGCCGCGGTCGTTGAGCCGACCCATCTCGCCGGCCTCACCATATCCGACCGTGCGTCCTGGCGAGCCTGCGAACGCAGAGCCACACGTGGCGCTGGCCGATCTGGTACGGTTTGCGTTTGAAGACGTTTCGGCGGCCTCGCCGTCGGCCCCCGGATACCCCGGCGGAGAGGCCTCGAACGCCGCGGTAGACGGCGGCCCTCCCCACTTTGCGTCGCTGCCCCGAGACCGAGGCCCCAAGCCCTCGTTCCTGGCGCGCTGCTTCACGCTGACCTCACTCAGCGCCGGGGGGTCGGCGTCGGCGTCAAGCCGCCCGCCCTCGGTGCCGAGCACCCAGAGCTCCCGGCACGAGCTGCAGGACACGTTCGCGGCCGCCATCAAGCTCCCAGAGTTCAAGCTCAAGCTGCCATCGCGCCGAAACTCCGCCCTGCGATCCCGCAGTAGCGAGCAGGAAGCGGCCCCCCACAGCGATGCGGCCTTCATGAGTCCGGCGACCCCGGCGACCCCGGCGCCCGCGCTCGTCCCACCCGCCACCGTGGCCGGCGCCGCGCTCATGTGCAGCTCGCTGAAAGCGCCACTGTCGGCGGGCACCTTGCCCCGCGTGGCGGAAGCGCCAATGGTGATGGCCCTCCAGCCGCTCCTTGGCCCTGCCTCACCCACGGCCCGGAGCGACGGAGCCGCCCCGCTCTCGGCCGGCGCCGCCGCCGCCGCGAATCCGCTTACCGCCATCCCCGCGCATCTCTTGAAACGCGGCGCCGCGGGGGGCAGCGCGGGGTCTCCGCCGGCCGGCCGGTCAAAGCCCGCGCTGGCCCGGCTCCAAACGGGGCTCTCTCGCCACTTCACGCCGCAGGGCACCGACAGTGCGAGCGCCGCGTCCTCGAAGACCCACGCGCTCGAGGTCGCCGCGGCAGGAACGGAAGCCGCGTCCGTGCCGCTCGCGCCGCACTCGGCATGGGTGAGTCAGAACCCGAACGCGTCAGGGCTCGGGTCGCTGTTCGTCTCGCCGCGGCCGCAGACGGCCGATGGGGTGAGCACGCCGCTGGCCGCCGCGCGGCTGCGCGGCCCGCGGACGCCTCATGTCCACCGTCACGCCCTCCACGCGCCCCCGCCGCGGCCGTTCTCGCTCGCCGTGACCGACGCGCCCGGCGGTGGCGACGACGCCGCCGACGGCCGTCTGCCGTCGCCGCAAGCGCAGGCACATGGGCCGCACCACCGCCCACCGCTGTGGTACCAGGGCGACTGCATCGGCCGCGGCGCCTTCGCCCGCGTGTACCTGGGCCTCGACCTCGAGAACTGGGATCTGATCGCCGTCAAGCAAGTCCGGCATAGTGCCATGGCTCGCGCCAACGCAGCGACGACCACGACAGCGATCGCGACCGGTGCCCACGTGGGCGCTCAGGGCGCTGAGACCCCGCCGGCGGCGCTGGCGACGTCCGGCATCGCCGCGCAGGCCTCGCCGCGGCTGGGAGCGCCGGGAGCGCCGGGAGCTGCCTCACGGCCGCGGCCCATCAGCCGCGCAGCCTCGGTGAGCCGCCGGCCCGTGACCCCCGCTGCAGGGGCGGGGACCCGGCCCAGCTCGGCGGCGAGCTCGCCGCGACGGCGCAGTGGAGCGCCGCGCAGCGCCACAGCGCTCGCGACGAGCACGACCACCTGCGGGTGGTGCGCGTGCGATCTTCGCGACATCAGCCACAGCACGCTGCGGACCGAGATCGGCTTGCTGCTGTCGCTGTCGCATCCGCATATCGTCCGGTGCTTCGGTTACCAGGTGACGGCCGAGCAGACCTCCATCTTTATGGAGTATGTGCCCGGCGGGTCGGTGGCATCCGTGCTGGCGCGGCTGGGGCCCTTCCCCCTCGCGGTTGCGAAGGACGTCACCGCCCAGCTGCTGGACGCGCTGGCGTACCTGCACGCCCGCGGCGTGGTCCACCGCGACGTCAAGGCCGCGAACGTTCTGCTGGACATCAACGGCACCGTGAAGCTCTCAGACTTTGGCGAATCGCGGCGCTTGCGCGTCCTGCCGCTCAGCAGCAGCGCCGCCTCGGCGGCCTCATCCCCGCCCGGCTCGGCCGTGCCGCCGCTGTCGGCCGTGCCGCCGCGCTCAGCCGTGGCCTTGGACACGCTTTCGCCCACGCCGCGCGAGCCCGCGTACACGCTCGGGCCCTCGCAGCCGGGCACGCCACACACGCCGCGCACGACCCGTGCGCCGGCGGCAGCCATCCGTTACGAGCGCCGCTCCTCCATCCACGGGACCGCATTCTGGATGGCCCCCGAAATGGTCATCATGCGCGGCGCGCTGCGATTCAAGACGGCCGGCCAAGACGGGGTGCCCGGCTCCGCCGGCGAGCTCTCGACTGGGTATGCCGCGGCGCCTGCACTCGCAGCGGTCCCGGCGGCCGGGTCCCGACCGGCGCCCATGGCGACACCGCCGCCGAGCTTTCCCGTCGCGGCGACGACGGCGCGCCCGCCCGGCACGGCGCTGCATGCCTCCGCGTCGACGCCGCAACTCAGCCACGCGGCCTCGCGGCCCTTGACGACCACGGCACCGTCTGTGATCGGGTATGACTTTGGCGTCGACGTGTGGGGCGTCGGGTGCGTGCTGCTGGAGATGATGTCGGCGCAGCGGCCATGGCCGAGCTGCTCGACGGAGATGCAGGCGTTCTACCAGCTCGGCCTGGGCCGCGTGCCGCCGTTACCCCGCACGCCGCAGGCCGATCCCGCGGCCCAAACAGGGGCGGCCCCCCTCGCCGCGCCCCCCTACCACGCGTCCAGCGGCGGCAGCGCCACGGCGACAGGGTTCTGCTGCGCCCCGGACGAGCGCGACACCCTGCGCTTCCTGGCCCGCGTCATGTCGCCCAACCCCGCCACCCGGCCCTCAGCGCAAGTGATGCGCGACGATCCCTGGTTCGCGACCCGCTGCGCCATCGCTGCTCCCACCGAGACGGTAGACGCAAACCCCGCAGTGGGGGGGACAACGACGACGACGGCAACGTCGGAATCGGCATTTGCGCAGTGGTATCGGACCCGCAGCGCCGCGCAACAGTCTGAGCGGGAACGCGGCAACGGTCGCGTCAGCAACGACGACGACGACGAAGATGACGAAGACGACAACGACGACGATTACGACGTCGACGACCTCGACCTCGATTTCGATGAGTTGGATGACGAGACGAGCCAAGCGAGCTGGGAAGTCGAAGGACGCGGGGGGGACCGTGATGCCTGGCTTGTGTCCGATGATGCGTATGATGAGGATGATGAGGCGTATAACGAGGAAGCCGATGAAGTCGCGCTGAACGCCAGCGTTGGTGTCGCCGATGGGCCTCCGCTTGGGCACGATGACGCTCGCCCTCTGTTCATGCCGCTGAGCGAACGCGTTGCGCCCGATGCGACCCACGCATAGAGTCATCAGTCGAGAATATGGAGAGTTGTCTCCTCAATCACGTCGCATTATTTGGGATCAGCGTCCTCGTTAGGCCGCTAATCCCTCTGATCGGTTCATCAAATGTCCGGCTGCGTGGGGTTCTGCTTGACCCGCCACTGTGAGGGCATACCCTCGTATGCCCTTACCCGGTGACTCCCAGGCACACTTTTTTCGGGTAAATATAGACTTTCCCGTGAGAGAACCCAACACGAACACCATGATCCGCTTACAGCCCCCCCAGGGGGTCCCTCCAGGAGGCCGTCCACGTTCGGTTGAGCATCGGACGCACTTGCCGGCCAGGGACTGCAACCTGTCGTGGCATCCGAAACGGTACAGCGCCGCAGGCCTAGCGGGCGAGGCCGGGCAGCGTCGGATGTGCAGGGCGGCATTGAGGTCGCGGTTCGCCAGCAGACTCATATCGGGGATCTCAACTCATATTAAGTGTCTGACTACGACCCTCGCGTGCCGACTCCACATGCTTTAGATTTATATACATCCTTGGGTAGTCCAGACCTCATCGATCACCGTAGAACGACAGGAACGCCAGCGCCGTCGTGCAAGCCATCTGCATGATGGAGCAGAAGAGGCGGATTGAACGCGGGTCTTTGGACTCTCGGCCGGGTTGAAACAGAGCCGCCCATCGATCGCTCGTCGTTGCGTTGCGATGCTGGCCACACTGCCTCTCTGCAGCTTCGCTGGGGAGCAACAAAGCCCAGATCCCGAGGACCCGCTCATTCGAGTTTTTGTGGTCTCCGATCCCTCCACAGAGACTTTTCAGGCCCGCTCACCGCGTCCTCCAAATGACTTCCACCACGTTCCGTCCGCCATCCGCGACTTCGACAGCCATTTATGAGAGCTAAGGCGATTTCAACCACGAAAAAGGCCAGTTTCTATTTTTTTTTTCATTTCCTACTTTAAAAGATGAAAGACGACATGGCGACCGCGCCCGCGAAGGCGAGCGCCGTCGTCACAAAGGAGCTTGGCTTGAAGTTGGACACGCCGCTCAAACTGGGCAGCGTGGTGGTGCCACCGGCCATCCCGGCACCGACCGTCGTCTTCAGCGACGTGGCGGTCGCGTTGTTCGAGCCGCCGGAGAGGCCGATGGCCTTGGCGCCGGCGGCTGCGGCAACCTCCTTGCCGCTGTCGTCGTAGCACTGGACATCGAGGTACTCGTACTTGGCCCTGATGTCGTTGCTGAAGTCAATGGGGCCACCAGCCCAGCGGGCGGTGCCGGGGTCGGGGGCGTTGCCGCCGTCCCACACCGAGAACTGAATCATACTCGGTGTCGTCGGGAACCACTGCACCTTGCCCGAGTAGCCGGCGGCGCGCGTCAGATCCGACTCAAACTCCGACCCGGCCTTGGTGTGGCGGCGGACTTCCTTCCCGTCGATGGACCACACCACCACGTCGGGCTTCCAGTCGATCGTATAGACGTGGGTCTCGTCAGTCTGGCCACCGACATCGTGAGTGCCGCCCCAGACGCCGGTCTCCGGGACGCCGCGGAAGAAGACGTTCGACTGCGCGGTCGTGCCGCTGGCGCCGACGATCTCCCAGTCGATCTCGTCCTTCTCTTCGGACATGGTAATGAACGTCGTCACGACACCGCCGAGCGCCGCCTTAGGCGCCGTGATGGCGGCGCTGTAGCGGCCGTACAGGACCGGGCGGGTGTGGGCGATGCGGACGCCTTCACCGCGCGTCGTGTCGCCGGGCGGCGGCGAGAGGCGCAGCAGCATCGCGTCGCCGTCAAAGGCGACGTTCGACGACGAGTAGTCGATCGCGAAATCATACCCGCTAACGTCGATCGAGGGGTCGTAGATGTCAACCGCGTTCGAGCGTGTGTAGGTGCGGTCGGCGCTGAACTTGTATTTGCCGGTCATGCACTGGTTGGTCAGCGAGTCGGCGGCTGAGGCCACGGGCGCCGACGCCATCATGGCGAGGGCCACGGTGGCTGCAGCCATATACGACGAGTAGGGGGCCATTGTGCGATGCGCTGGCGAGAGATCCTCAAAATGGCACGGAAGCCTGGAACGGAGACGCGGGGATGAAACGACGACGCGCTGCTCTGTCGATAAACGTGAAGGTTCGAGGTCGATTGAACTAGATGTTGATGTCGGTGTTTGGTGTATATTGCAGTCGCCGTGTCCCCGTATGGCGGCCAGGCTCCTCACATCAAAAAGAAAGGGCAAGTCCCGGATGGGTTCCTGCAACACCGGCGAGTGGTTGTGGTTGAGCGGAAATCAGGTCGGCTCTTTTACATGCGCGATCCCGACCCGCCGGTGATGTCATGCACCCCTCCGCCGTTCCAGGATCCAGCGATCGCGTCCGAGGACGCCTCGTCCCCGGTCCTTGGTTCGCCCTGCCTCATGGCCTGCTCCAGCGGCGTACCCCGGGACCCCGTCGTGGCCGGCGTCGGCGAGGATCGCTCGTCGCGCGGCCAACATGAGGCGGCGTCGAGGGTCTCGGATCATCGGGCGAGATGCTGAGGCCGCCGCGGCCTGAGGCCGCCGCGGACAGTCGCTTCGCGTGTCCTCTCGGGGCGCTGCCGTCTCAGTAATCGGCGATCCGCATCGCCTCGCCTCGCCTCGCATGGCCGTGCATCGCATCGCGACGCCTCCGGCCGCCACCGCCTTTCGTTGTTTCCGTGTCGCGCCACAACGCGGGCGGCCGCTGCGATGTCCAGCGCTGCGCCCTCGTCGGCCATGTCTCCTGTGGTCCGGCATACTCCCCCGCGGAGAGGTCTCGACGAGCATGGGGTCGGCGAATGTCACAGGCTCCTCCGACGCCTCCGCCAGCCGCGTCAGAACGCCAAGGGCGGGGCCATCGCACGGCGGTGCTGCCATCGCCCAGGCCCCTCGAGACCGTCCAAGTCGTGCAGGCAATCCTCAGCTCCCTTCCTTCTGACGCATTCCCAGACGATGGCCCGCCTGCCCGCCGACCCCCTCACCCTCCCCCGCCGCCATGGTCAGCGCCGGCTCACGACCGACGGGTGAAGAATCAAAAATAAGGATCATTCACTTCCTTCTCTTACCGCCCGGATGCTTCTTTGAGTGGAACGCTGGACTCTCCGGCCCAAAGTTAATTTTGTTTTCCCGCGACTTGCCTCCATCTGGGGGGCTGGGGACCAGCTTAGCCGTGGCGGGCACCCGCCGTGGCGCGCTCAACGTCGATGATGTGATTCTACGGGTCCCACGCATGGGTGGCAGGGGTACCGCCATCGGGCTCCGTCGTCCTCTGGACTATAGGGCGTCGGTCGTCTTCTTCTGCATTGGCCTCGTTCCTGAAAAAGAGGACTTTGCAGCGTGGTGGTAACGCCGGTCTGCTGCGCCGCATGCGAACCCTCCCCACACAGATTCACCGCGCTTCTTGGCCGCGTGCTTGCCCCAGGCCAAGGTACCTCTTGCCGCAAGCAGCGGCTCAACAGAGGGATGTGCCGGCCACAGGAACACGGTTGGCAAGCATCGAACGGTCTTCAAATCCGTGGACGGATGATACAAGACGCATGACCACTCCCCCAAGATCCGCCCTGACGTGCGCCTTGGATGGACGCGGCCGAGGGCGGGAGGCGATGTCTCGCTTACGTCGTTTGGGCCGTGAGGGTGAGGCAAGCGAGGGCGACGTCTTAAAGCATCTTTTACACCTTAAACAGGCTGAATACTATAGTCACTAAAAAGAACGTCAGGCCCCCTCCCTGACCCAGCACGCACTGCATCCCCTCCCGGACGTCCCAAGGGTTCCCCCACAGAGGCAGTAGGGCATTGAGTTATGAAACGGGCCCAGGATGGCAGCACAACGCCTTCGGTATGACGGGTATGGCCAGGCAGCGTCGGATGTTCACCGCCGCATTGAGATCGCGGTTCACAAACTTGCCGTTGGTGGGTTCACACCACAGCAAACCGCGGACCACGGTCCCCTCGCGCCGGCGTTGACCGGGTTTCAGGGCCCCATTCGGCTGGGCATACACCCCAATCGGGAGGACCCGGTCGACCTCCATCGGCGCGGTGGGGTGGGCGCCCGCCCGGGACGCGCGAGACCTCGGCACGACCGCCGTGGTCCAGATATGCGCCTTTGTCAGGTTCCGATTCGTCTCGGCATGCCTCTGGGTCGACTGGAATCCGTCGACCAGGACGATGCGGCGGCGCTGGGCACACCCCTGGTACGCGCAAGCTGTGGGGATGACAATCTTGCCCTTGCCTCCCGGGGTAAACCTGGAGGCCCCATTGGAGATCATCACTTCAGCGACCACGGGCTTCATCTCCGTGGCTTCCCCCTTGGCGACGCGGTTCAAGAACTGGGCAAACATGCGCTGCTTGCCTCCGTACCGCCGCAGGCGCTGGCGTGCCCAGCGCGGCTTCAGGTACTCGATCCACAGGGGCTCGGGCGTGGCAAGCCTCGCCTCCAGGAATTGGTGGTGCGCGGCGAGCGCTGTACCTTTGGAGCTCACGGCCGACAGCTGCTGCAGCGGCTCCTGGAAATCGCGCTGCCACGTCACTGACTGCTTTTGGGCGGCTCTTATGTCGGCCTCCGCATAGTACTGAGGTCAGCTTCCAGCTGACGACGGGATCATCGGACGGTTTCTCGGGCCGTCGCTACGTGGCCATATAGAAAATGTTGGTTCGGCCCGGGTCGTTCCCGATGATGCAGTACTTATATAGGATGTCTGCTAAGGGGTGCTTGGCCTGATGGAGGCTGCCTGCCAAGGGGTTCCTGGCCCCGGGGGTGGCCGTGACAATCGGGACGGCTTCGGACACCTTCCTCTGGCGCCGTAATTGCACGCACACGTTGATACCGTCGCTGTCCCCGGTTTGAGAAAACGTGAGGCCATTGCCTTCTGTTAGCTTGTGGAACGCCAGGGTGGCCGCAAACTGATCTGCGGCCATGAAGGTCGCAGGGTGGCCAGGGTGGCCCTGAAGGTCTTCTCGTTGCAGGCCACCTTGAGATCCTTCAACAGCTCATGCAGCGCAGAGCTGTCGAGGCTCACAGTGTGAGTGCGCCTCTGGGCCCCCGGCACCACGTTGACGGCCGGCAGTGTTCAGCGGTTCCGCGACACGATGGACCGCCCGCGGCGCGCGGCCTGCGATGTCGGCTACGTCGGGTGGGCGTGGTACTCGCACGCGGACCTTGTCGCCATTGTGCGCGACGAACTTAGTGGCTATGCTGCATGCCCGCCACCCCCGTCTGGGCGACGACCGAAGGCGGGTTCGCTAACCTCGTGTTACGGCGCACCGTGCGGTTCCCGTCGCTACCATCGTCATTGTCGCCATCGCCATCAGTGTCTTCGCGGGCCATCCGCCGTCGATGTCGTCGACGGTATGACGTTCAGTGTGTGCAGCATTATATCATAAAAATAAGGAGGGGTAGGCACGCTCCAGACGTCTGCGCTTGGCCACACGTGCCCATGCGTACACGGAGAATTGGTAGGCATGAGCCATGGAAAATCCTGCTTTTTTCCAAGCATCGAGAAACAGCAGGCGATTATGATAGTGCGATGCGAGGGTCCAAGGCTGTCTATCCGTCTTTTCGTCTGTCCGTCGCCTTAGAGGACGGTGAGGGTCTCATTCGTGTTCTCCGACGCGATGGGCAGCGGGGCAAAGCCGGTGCTCATCTCGTCGCGCCTTCTCAACGCTTGCTTAGGCGGCACGGTGCCAGGCGGGATCTCAGGCACACGGTTGTTGCGGACGTGGCGGAAGATCATGAACATCATGTAGAAGGACAACCCGAACGACATAATGGTGACGAAAACGCCCCACATCCAGCCGAAGCTGCCCGCCGCCATGGCGCCCCACAGAGCGTGCAGGACCACCGCCGTGATGGCGATGGTGGCGATGACGCCACCCACGAGACCCAAGGTCAGGTTACCGTTCTGCTTCTGCGCCTCCATGTACGCCTTGGCCTCGCGCTCGTACTGGGCCTGGTCGTAGCGCAGCGAACGCTGGCTGGCAAGGTGAGCGAAGCGGAGCACGCGCTGGCTCGCGAGCTTGATCTCTGATGCCGACACGTCGTGGGGTGTGGTTTCCGGTGTGTAGTGCTCGGCCATAAACCCGCTCACCGCTTCTAGAACGGCGTGGCCTACCGCATCTACGTGGCTGTTGCTGACCGCGTGGTGCTCCAGCGTCTGGATTTCCGCGTCGACGGCCGCGTCGCCATACGTCTTGCGCATTGCGCGCACTGACGGCTGTGCATCGATCAACCCCCGGTCCAGCACCGGCTGGCCGGCCTCGACCTTCTTCTGGAGGTCCGATGCGACCTGCCGCAGATGGAGCTTCAGCTGCTGTTCCCGGCTCAGGGACGACGCCGGCGCCACGGCCCCGCGGCCGATCGTCACGGCAATGTCGGCCACGGACGCCGCATCCATCTGGAGCAGCGCCGCAGGGTTCACGAACGGCGCCGCCGTCGTCGTCGGTGACGACGACGTCGTCTCGGGGGCAGGCGACGCCAGTGGCGTGCTCGATGCCAGCATCACGGCGGTGGCAAGCACTGCGAGACTCGTCACGCAGAGCCGCCACGAGGAGTGGAGTATGACGGCCATCGTGGAGTGGTGTCGGAGGTGGGCGGCCTCGAGTCGGGTCAAATCGGGTCAAATCGGGTCGGGATGCGTCGGAGTTCCACTCGGCTCCAGAATTGGTCTGTCGGGGACAGATGAAAAGAAGGAACGCGTCCCCGGGACAGTTGATGGATGCGAAGCAACGGTTAAGTATGCGCCCAAGGCGGGGTCGGCTCGTGCTTGAAGAGGGGCAAGAAACGATGGGTCGCAGCGGTCTTGAGATAGAACACCGCTGAACAGCGAGGGAGAGCAACGCCCCACGTCAAGAAGTGGCGACGAGTGACGAGCGACAGTGTACAAGCGAGGTGGTCAAAACACTGCAATTCGAACCCAACGCCCTCAGCGCTAACATCGTTCTCGGGATTCGATGCCGACGTCCTTTGAGGATGCACCCTGCAACGGAAGGCATCACTGGCCGATGATGCCATCGGAAATGCCTGCGATTTGTCAGAACTGTCGGTACATTGCACACGGCCTCTCGCTCCCCCTGGTCGTTTCCGCGTCGGTCAACAGAAGCCTCCCAGTCGAACCGCCTTCGGGAGACCCGGGCATTGCCGGCTGGGAGGGCCAGCTGGGGGAGCTGCCGGTCCGTCGCCGCACCACCATCCCATTCGCAACGATGCGTCGCGCAATGTTACGCAGAGCATGGCATGGCATAGCATGGCATGGCATAGCATGGGTTGGCATGGGGAGGGCAGCGCATACGGGAGGCCAAGCTGGGACCGGCAGGCCCGAAACGCTGTTCGCACGCTCAGCCAGGCCCTCCCTTGTCCTGTCCCGCGTCGTCTCGCATCGCATCGTATCGCATTGCAGCCTGTCGCAGAGGGTTTGGGGGGCCGTGTCCCAAGCTTCTCGCGGCTCCAGCCTGGCCCAACCGTTTGGACGCAGCATTCGCCCGCTCGCCAGGGAAAGCCGCTTCCCTCCCCCGTGCGCGGGGGTCAGGTGCACGCGCAGAAGAGAAAGAACAACCAGGCGCGTGCGGTGGGGCCGCAGCATCCTCGGGCCGGGCGTCGACGGCGCGGTTGCTGAGCTCGCCATCCTTCTGATAGCCCTCCGGAACCGCTTGAGCCGCGTCCACGACTCCTAGTCCCGACCGAGTCCCGGCCGAGCGAGGCCGTGATGGCATCAGCGGTGCTCTGTGGCCACCCCCGATGCCGTGACGGCGCGGCCGTCACCGGCTCGGCGTCCTGAACTTCACGCGCTGAATGGCGAAGCAACGCACTCCCCTTCCCCCGCCCTTCCCTCGACACATGTCGGCGATTCTTTTTCGCGGGCATGACGCGGGACCCGCGGCTGGTGTTGCTGGTGCTGCCTTCGACGCCGTCGCTAGGCCGTATAGCCTGAGCACGGCCGAGGGATGAGACGAATGAGACTCCGACGGCCGACGGGAACGCGCGGCGCGTGCCATGACGCTGAGCCCTGCGCCGAGCGCAGCGGGCGGTGAGGACCCTGCTGCCCAACAGCACCCTGGGCAGCCAGCATTGTTGGCCGGCGGCCACTTGAGAAGGAAAAGACGGGATAGAAGTCCACTCGGAGGTCGCTGAAATCTCGAGGATCGCGCTGGGGTCAGGCGTCAGTCAGACTCCTAGCGGCGCTCAGCGCCCCTGGGCTCCGCTTGGACCCCAAGCGAGAGCGCCGCGCGGAAAGCCAGTAGACAATGGCCGGGAAGCGGCGTACCATCGGCGTCGCGGTTGCTCAGTGCCGTGGTCGCTCAGTGTCGCCATTGGTCGTCGGGCGTAGAGCGAAGTGTCGAGCGGCGTAGCCGTCCCTGTTCATTGATGCCTCCTCGCCGATGTCGCCATAGGGGCAGCTTCGGTTCCGCCGCCAGGGCGCTCGAGCGGCCAGGCGCCGGAGCCCATGGCGTGAAATGCGGCCGGATAATGTCAGTGGCCAGCAGGGTAGACCGGCTCAGCACAGATGCTGCACGGCAGGCCAAGCATGAGTTGACAATTTTTGTTGCCAAGCAGGGAAGCAGGGAAAGGCGAACCGCGCAGAGCTCTTCGGGGAAGAAACGCTAGGGGCCCCGACTCAGCACACGCAGGGGCCCCTACGGCTGAAAGGAGGTCCAAGACGATCCCATCATAGTTAAATTCGGCATCACCGTCAAGATGATCTTTTGAAAAGGTTGAAGCAGCCAGAATCATTTGCAGTCATCGTGTGCTTCTAAGAAGAGATATAGATAGAGAGGTTAGATAGAGAGCGACAGACAACGATAAGATCACTGCTGAGGACAAGAACGAGCGGGTTCAGCGGTAACCCCCTGTCTATGCATGGTGTTTGGTCTTTTTTGTTTTCTGTCAATGGCGCTTGGTGGGAGCTGTGGTTGACACAATGTGACAGTGGGACACCTTCTCGTGTCACACCGGCATCGAGACCATCTATGATTTCTGGTATAATCATGATCTCATTCCCTGAACGCTGAAGCGAAAGTTGGCTGCTGTCTCCGTGTGACGCCGGGGCCCTCGATACAAGAGAAATGATTCAGAAGACCCGCGGCAGTCCACTTGCAAAAAAAAAAAGCATCCGCAGGTCGCTCTACTTTGTGGCGAGCAGCACGGCTCCAAAACCGGTTGCCTAGGGGCGAGGCATTTAACCAACAGCTCAATCGACCGCAGGCCAGCTAGTGGATCCAAAAGTTAGTAAACTATAACGCCCCTATCGTCATTCAGATCGATGCGTCAATCTCCTTGCAGAATGTCGCACGGGCGAGGAACCGCGGCTGATGTGAGCGTTGCCGTCCTTACAAGGCCTCTGCCGAAGCCACCGAGGCGCTACAGTGACGCTGATAAGGACATCCCTGTCGCAAGCATGTCGTGGGGAAAGTCGTATGAAATTAGGAGCGGCTTCGATGGCTTACTTAAGCTCAACGGAGACTTCCCTCGTTGGAGTGAGAAGGTGACCTTGCTCTAAAAAAACGATATGAGATCCACATCATTTCGACGACGCGGTCCGGCCTTTGGTTTCTAACTATCCGGCGAAGGCCAAAGTCGACGCGAAGGTCAAGAACTCCGAAACAAGCAGACGTAAATTACTTCCCACGCCGAGCGGTCTTGGTGTTCCGGAGTGTCGAGAACGTTCCTTGTTCGGGAGTCGCTCAAGGCAGGACCTATTTCATCCTTAGGGCGACGATAAACAGTGGGTTCGAGACGTCATCCGCGCGGGCGTGGAGGCTTTCTCTGTACCAGACCAATCTGAGCAACCACTACCAGCTCAGCTTCGCGGCGCGGGTCAAGAAGTACCTGCACGTCTTCCAGACGGCCAACGGCCTGATGGACCCGCAGCGCATCTGGATGCGTCGGATCTGTGGGGAGGAGCCGCGTCAAGACTTGAACGCCGTAACGTGGTCGCCGCTCAAGGAGCAGACGGTGGCTGCGCACTGCAGCATACTTGGCATCGCGACGGACAAATATGCGCCAACTCGCTAGCTGAAAAGCAAGGGCACCTTGCACAGAATTTCTCGTCTGGCGGAACCTGGAGGCCGCTGAGCTGCCGGCCGTCAACGTCGTGCCGTTGTCCCCGAGATGCGCTCACTTGATCACCATCGACACCCTCATGCTCTATGGCCTGCTGAAGGGACTCGAGCTGGTGGCCTGTGACATGATAACCTTCAAGGCCATGTCCATAAAGCAGCGGGCAGCCACCCTGGCGCTCCGCAAGCTAGAAGGCAAGAGCTACCCGTTCACTCACACCATCAACAGCGATAAGATCCGTGAGTGCGTCCACGTTCGGCTGTGCCTACGGCTCGGGTTTACAAGGCGTGTGCCCAGCGCCGCCGCATCGTCCTGGTCGACGGATTCCAGTCAACCCAGAGGCATGCCGAGACGAATCGGAACCTGACAAAGGCGCATATCTGGACCACGGCGGTCGTGCCGAGGTCTCGCGCGTCCCGGGCGGGCGCCCACCCCACCGCGCCGATGGAGGTCGACCGGGTCCTCCCGATTGGGGTGTATGCCCAGCCGAATGGGGCCCTAAAACCCGGTCAACGCCGGCGCGAGGGGACCGTGGTCCGCGGTTTGCTGTGGTGTGAACCCACCAACGGCAAGTTTGTGAACCGCGATCTCAATGCGGCGGTGAACATCCGACGCTGCCTGGCCATACCCGTCATACCGAAGGCGTTGTGCTGCCATCCTGGGCCCGTTTCATAACTCAATGCCCTACTGCCTCTGTGGGGGAACCCTTGGGACGTCCGGGAGGGGATGGTGTGCGTGCTGGGTCAGGGATGGGGGGCCTGTCCGTTCTCTACAAGGAATATACAGGTTTCGTGGTCGACGCCACGCGGTATCACGCCATGGCGCCGGGTGTGACCGCCGCCCACGGACACAGCTTCCCGCGACGGAAGCCGCTCACGATCTGCGGCGGCGGCGGCGGCGGCGACGGCAGCGACGGCGGCGACGGCGGCGGCGACGGCGACGGCGGCGGGAGGATTGGGACCCGCCCCCGGGCGCCGCCATTTTTTTGCAATTATTTTTTCACAGCGAGGCTGGTCGGCCGGGGGCCTGGCGGTATGGCCGCCGCGGCCGCCGTCGCGCCGGGCGCAAGGGTCGCCGGCCGTGGCTGGGCCGCAGCCCGGCGTCGGGCCCTCGGATCCAGAAGGATCGCGTGTGGCCGGCGGGACCGGCGCGTCCGGGACCGCCGGCGGCCGACGACATTCATACTGCCGCGGCCCGTGCGCTGGGACCGCCTGCGCAGCGCGCGGCCGCCGTAAGGTCGGTGGGCCACCCGGGTTCCCGGCGCCTGTCGAGCCACGCGCCTCGCCTGGCCTGAGGGAGGTCAACGGGGCCACGGCGGACGGCCGGACGGCGGCGCCGAGGCTGCGACCCGGATCGCATCGGACCAACGCCAATGGCTGATCACGGACAGGCCGACCGAGCTCGACGGCCATGGCGGTGCCATTCATTCACCATGCATCTTGTCTTCTAGCCTGCTCATTGGCTAGCTTTCAATGATGGGTCGCTACCGAGAAAGAAATCACGACGACGGACCAGACACCCCGAATTGATGCGTCGCGTATACTGGTGCTGCGGTTTCTTTCTTCCTGTCGCCAAGCTACCTCGCTGTTGGGTGTTTACAGGTCTCGTGCCGCTTCGGGTTTCTAGTTTGCCGCCGTTTTCTCTTGACCGCCGCCGCCGCCGGTCTGCTTCCGCCCCTGCGGTCCGTTTTATCCGACGAGCCCTTCCGGACCCCTTCCCCGTCGCCCTTTCTCTGTGTGACGGGGGCGGAGCAGCGCGGGTCGTTGCCGCCCATGATCTTGCCGAGAGGCCCCCTGCGCTGCAATCGCTAGAAAAAGCTCGCGGCCGGCTCTTCTTCATACGACGGGCATTAAGCGCACACGCAGCGCGCTGACTCGTCCAACGCAGCCTGAAATCCTGGTTGCCATCATCGATCCACGGCGGTTTCCACTCCAACCTCGTCAGCTTCAGCTTCTGCTACCCTGAATCGTGGCCCTACGGCGTCACCGCTTCCTCGTCCACAGCGTCGGTCTTTTTTCCGGCTTTCCCTATCTCAAGGGTCCTTCATAGTCCGCCGCATCGGGGCAAGCAAACCAACCCCGTGGCCACATCGTCCCCACGATGGCTGGGCCCTCTCCCGGCGGCTCACGCCAATGGGAGAGTCCTACACCGCCCCACCCCGCCATGGATCAGCCCCAACATCAGCAGCATCGACAAATGATCCAGCAGCAACAGCAGCAGCAGCATCAACAACAGCAGCAGCAGCAGCCAATGGGCCCGGCGCCGCCAGGCGTGCCGCAGCCGCCGGCATGGACGACCGGATCGATGGCCAGCTCCTCTGACCACAGCCCGTCGATGGTCGGGATGAACCACCCGCCCCAGCCGCTGCCGATGGCGCAGCACCCTGTCGACCTGCGCTTCGGCCCGCCGCGGCCCCTCGCTCCGCCCATGCAGGGCGGCTACCCGCCTCCCCCGCAGCCGGGCATGTACGCGCCGTACCCGGGCGGCCCCGGTGGTATGCCTGCGGCAATGCCGTACTTCCGGAATGCCTACGACGACTGGAACTACAACTGGGCGGGCACCATGAAGCACACGACGGTGCGCGATATCGCCCTGACGCCCCAGGGCAACCTGGTCGTCGACATCCCCGTGCCGGCGCGCGTGGCGCAAGCAGGCAAGCTCCGCGGCGCCGAAGAAGCCACGCATATGCGATATACAGCGGTGACGTGCGGGCCTGACGCGTTCAGCCGCGAGGGCTACACGCTGCGCCAGCAGGAGTACGGCCGGCAGACCGAGTTGTTCATCGTGGTGACGATGTACAACGAGGATGATGCCTTGTTCTGCAAGACCTTGACGGCGCTGCAGAAGAATATCGCACATCTGTGCACGCACTCGCGGTCGCGCACGTGGGGCAAAGAGGGCTGGCAGAAGGTCGTGATCTGCATTGTCAGCGACGGCCGTAAGAAGATCCACCCCCGCGTCCTCTCGGTGCTCGGCGTGCTCGGGGTCTACCAAGACGGTGTCATGAAGGATCACGTGAACGAAAAGCCCGTGACGGCGCATCTGTTCGAGTACACGACGCAGATCGCATTCGATATGGACTCCCGTATCCGCGGTCCCGAAGCCGGGATCGTACCAGTCCAGGTGCTGTTCTGCCTCAAGGAGCAGAACGCCAAGAAAATCAATTCCCACCGCTGGTTCTTCAATGCCTTTGGGCCCTTGCTGCGCCCCAACGTGTGCGTGCTGATTGACGTCGGGACCAAGCCCACGACCACGTCGATCTACCACTTGTGGAAGGCCTTCGACCGCGACCCCAGTATCGGCGGAGCCTGCGGCGAGATCTACGCCGAGACGGGCCGCTTCGGCAGCAAGCTGCTCAATCCATTGGTCGCGGCCCAAAACTTTGAGTACAAAATGAGCAACATCCTCGACAAGCCCTTCGAGTCGGTCTGCGGCTACATCTCCGTGCTTCCCGGAGCGTTCTCCGCCTACCGGTATACCGCGCTCCGCGGTCGGCCGCTCGCGCAGTACTTCAAAGGCGAGGACCTGCACGGCGGTACGAACTACCAGGAGGCCAACATGTATCTGGCCGAAGACCGCATCCTGTGCTTCGAGCTCGTGACGAAGCGCGACCAAGCCTGGTTGCTCAAGTATGTCAAGTCCGCTAAGGCCGAGACTGACGTGCCCGACTCGCTTCCCGAGTTCATCTCCCAGCGCCGGCGCTGGCTGAACGGGTCCTTCTTTGCAGGACTGCATGCCCTGACTCACTGGTACTACTTCTGGCGTTCGCACCACTCGTTCCCGCGCAAGCTGCTGCTCATGTTCGAGCTCTTCTACAACCTCGTCAACATGATCTTCAACTGGTTCGCCCTGTCGTCGTGGTACCTCACCTTCTACTTCCTCGGTCACGGCGTCATCAACAACTCCGACACCGCTAACACGGGCCGCGGCGAAGACCCCTTCTGGGGCACGGGTACCTACGTGTTCCCCATCCTACGAGAACTCTATCTTGCCTGCATCGTCCTCATCTTTATCTGCTCGCTTGGCAACCGGCCACAGGGATCAAAGTGGATCTACATGGTCTGCGTGCTCATCTTTGCTCTCATCCAGTGCGTGCTCGTCTACCTGGCAGGCTGGACCGTATTCTATACGGTCCCGCGCACCGCGGCGGGATGGGAGATCGCGCGACTCTTCAACAACGCCGCTTTCCGCACCATCACCATCTCGATCCTCTCGACGTACGGCCTCTACTTACTCGCTAGCCTGGCGTTCTTCGAGCCTTGGCACATGTTTACCTGCTTCATCCAGTACCTCCTGGCTGTCCCCTCGTTCGTCAACGTCACCCAGACGTACGCGTTCTGCAACCTCCACGACGTCTCGTGGGGCACGAAGGGCGACAACATGCCTACCGCCCAGACCGACCTCGGCGCGGCCCAAGCCACCAAGAAGGGCGGCAAGGGCGGCAAGGGCGGCAAGAAGGAGCAGCTCGTGGCGGTCGCGGTGCCGACCGACCCGTCCGACATCAACGCCAACTACACCAAGTTCTTGCAGCTGGCGCGCGCTCCGCGCGTCGAGGCCAAGGCCCACCGCGACGCTCGCACCAAGAGCGAAGATTACTTCCGCAACTTCCGCACGCGTTTCGTTGTCTTTTGGATGTTCTCGAACGCCGCTCTGATCATTATGCTCACCACGGATGCGATCACCGAGCGGTTCTACCCGAGCATGAATGTCAATGCGCAGAGTGGCGAGTTCAACCCCTATCTGAGTGCCATCTTCTATGCCGTTGCGGCGCTCGCCGCCATTCGCGCGATTGGAAGCTTCACGTACTTGTTGAACCGCGTCGTGTGTGGTTAATGATACTGTTCCTGTTTTGATACACGGTACTAAACCACCCGCTTCCCTCTCTTCTTTCAACCACCTTTTCTTTTCTGCTTCTCTGTTTCTTCTGTTCTATATATAGTGTTGATCGCTTCGACGACGATGCCGTCGTGACTCGAGAAAAAAACGGAGAGAAGCGTCTTATGCGTCAAGCAAGTGTCCGTCGGGAACCCTGCGAGGACGGCGGTGCAGCAATGGCGCCCGCGCGCTTAGTCGCAAAGGATATCACTGTAGAACTCGGCGAGCGACAAGCTCACGCGGTGCTTGCTGGCGAGCTCTTCGATCTGCTGACGTCGCGTCGTGGCCGGGCGGCGCGCGAGCCCGCGGAAGGTCCGGACGGCCGTATGCGCCGTCATGGCCGACAGTCGCACCAGCGGGCCCAACACCCGCCGCGGCACGATCATCCCGTCCGTCAGCGGGCCCAGCAGATTCAGGTCCTCGACGTTGGGCTTCGTCATGATTTTGACCTGCACGAGCCCGTCGTCGGGCAGCGCCGCAGACTCAGGCGAAGAGCCGGGCGCCAGCGGCGTCCTAGGCGCGACCGGGGGCACCGGCGAGATGCCGATGATCACGACATCGTGGGTGGCGTGGTGGCTGGTGGCGCCTGGCGTGCCACTGGCGACGGGCGGCGGCGGCGAGGCATGGGCCGAGCCGCCGCCACCGGCCGTGCCCGCGGACGCCGACATCGAGTGCTGTGCTGACGACGAGGAGGCCGAAGACATGGAGGACGCGACGGGGTTGGAGGCCGCGCGCTGCGGGTGGTGCGGCAGGAAGCGCGCGACGTTCGCGACGTCCCGCGGGTCCTCGGTCCACACGACCCAGACGATCACGTCGTGGGTCATGTCGAGGAAGGACTTGGCGACCGAGGCGGGCGCGAGGCGCGGTCGGACGACCGTGGGCGACGACGGCGTGGCCGTCGTGGTTGGCGTCGCGGTGGCGGTGGCGGCGTCGGCAGCGGCGGCAGACGCGCTGGACGGCGTTGACGCGTCGGCGGCAACGGCCCCGAATGCCGGTGCCGGTGCAGGTGTCGAGGCGGACATGAGCATGGATGCCGCAAACGTCTCGGTGAGCGGTGTCCCAAGCAACGTCGGCGAGCTGAGTCCCAGAGGCGCGAGAGTCGACACAACTGGGAGGGCGCTGCTCACGGCGGATCGGGCGGCACTGGGACGGGCCGCTGCGCTCTCCACATCCCTGGCGGCAGCCGTCACCGTCGCCGTCGTCGTCGTCGTCGCCGCGGTTGTGTGACTCGTGATACTTCCGTGGGTCGCGGAACCGCCAAACGAGTCCGACTGCGCGACGGGGGAAAAAGTTTCCGGACTCGAGTCTGCTGAATCGCCGAGTCGCGCCGCATCATCGAGCGCCATCTCGGTGCTGACGCTCATACGGGGCGTCGCGGCTGCCGCGGCTGGCGGATCGGCGTCCTTCTCTCGGTCGGGCTGCAGCAGCATCGGCGTATAAAACAGCATTTCGGAGGTGCGCGAGGCATAGTAGATGCCGGTGCGGCATTCGTCGGGATCGAGCGTCCCCTTGAACCCGCGGTGGGTCGCGACATCGATGGGCCAGCCGAGGCCGCGAACGAACCGCGCAAAGTCCTCGCTGACCGCCTGCGTCTGGATCAGATCTTCGGCATGCATCAGGGTCCGGTTGGCGCCGATATACAGCACCCCAAATGCCAGCGTCTCTCGCTCCGAGAGCGCATCAAACCGCTCCAGATCCTTCATCAGGCCGGGGGTCAGGGCGAGGGGCACGAGCTTGCCACGTGCTTCAGGGACCAGGTATCCCATATGGGTGAGAAAGAAGCGGAAGGCCGGCGGCGCCATCTCTGGGTCGCGATACGCCACCGAAGGCGGGGGCTGCGCCACAATCGTTGGGTCAAAGTCGCCGGCCCCCGTGTCGCGCTCGGCGGCTGGTGCCACCGCCGCGCTACGCGGCGTGCCAACGCAGCTGCCAGCAGCGCCGCCGCTCCCGGGTCGTCCCGCGGCCGCCGCGGCCCTCGCCAGGGTGCCGGGGAGGCTGAGAAGATGCGGCATCGCATACGCCGAGCGCACCCACGACGCGTCGTGACGGATCTGCGCGTCCATGCGGTGCCGCACGACCGAGAAATCGGCGGCGATCTGCGACGAGCGCAACAGGTCCTCGAAGACAGGGATCGAGGACTCGGTGAAGGCCGTGTAGTGCACGACTGACGCGCCCGGCGGCTCCTGCGGCGGGAGCCGCGGCTCGAAGTGGTAGCTGGGCGCGGGCGGTGGCGACACCGTCGCCGCGGCCGTCGTGAACAATGACTCGAGAAGGGGATCTGATTGACTCGCGGCCAGGGTGCCCGACGCCGTTGCCGACATCGTCGGAATCGCCGCACTGGATGCCGCCCGTGCAGCGGCGGCAGAGGCTGCTGCTGCTGTGGCGGCAGCGGCGGCGGCAGCCTCTTCGTTGGCTTTTGTTTCCAGATAGCGCAGCGTGGCATTCCAAGTGTATCGTCCTGCCGAGTCACGCAGTACGAGGACCGTCGAGCTGGCGTCCTCGGTGCCCGGCGTGGCTTCCTTGGCCCATGCCGGGTTGTCGACAAATCCGAGAATGACGCGGTTGTCGAAGCAAAAGTACCGCACGAGGCGCCGGAGCGATTTGGTCCTTTCGGAGGTGACGCTGATGTTGTCTCCTGCGTTGAGACGGTGGTTCGAGCCGGCCACGTGGCCGCTCTCCTCGGACGCCGAGGTCGGCCGCTTGCCGGGCAGCGGGGGCTCGCGACCCTGCTGCGCCACGATCTCCGCGGCGATCGCCTGCAGCTCGGCCACGCGGTCGCGCTCGCTCCAGATCGAGCTCATACTCGTGATCCCGACACGTTCGTTCGGCGGCGGCACATGGCCCAGCTGGTGCGAGAGCTGGTTGAGCGCCGTCTCGGCAGCGATCTTGACCATCATCTCCGCGGACAGCGTCGCGAACGTGGGGATGCCGACGCCCGAGGCGCTCGCGGCGCTGCTCGTCTCTTTCGGGTTCATCCCGCCGCGGTCGAGGCCGAGCGAGGTTTTGTTGGCCGTGCGTGGGAACAGCCGGTGCGAGGCGGGCACACGCGGCCGGCGGGGCTTTGAGGACCCCGACGCACTGTCGTCATCGCCGGCGCCGGCCATATGTACGCCGAGCACGCCGGTGCCCAGCATGCCCACACCGCCGCCGGGGCCGCCGGGGCCGCCCAGGCTGCCGACGACCGAGCCAGCCATCGATCCTTCGCCGCGGGTGCCCAGGTTGACGGAGGCGGTGCGCGAGTTGACGTGGCTGCCGGCGAGGGAGGCCGGGATGGCAGTCGCGCTGCCGAGGGGCCCGCCGACGCTAAGGCCGCCCGGCAGGGCCTGGGCGGGGTCGTCGGCGATGGCGGCAAAGGGCTCGTCGCGGTCGAGGGTGGTGATGCCGCGACAGAGGACCGCGAGCACGCTTCGCTGCACGGAGGGGAACGCGTTCCACCACCGCCCCGTCAGGCAGAGCCGCACCAGCGTGTCGTACGACGTAATGATGGACTTTTGGGTCGTGACGAGGTTGTCTTGGAACAGGTATTCGAGCAGCCGCGTGACGACGGTCACGGCATGCACGAGCACGCGTGACCCGGGGCTGTCCACCAGCTCGTCTTCCGGGAGATGCTCGTTGATCGCGTCCAGGGGACGGTTGAGGTTGTTCAGGTGGTGGAGGAATCCCTGGATCGTGCTGGCCGGCCATGTAAACAGCATGTCTTCGCAGCTGCTGATCGTCCCTTCGATGATGTGGAGGCTGGCCTCCGGATCGCAGTTCACAATGCAAACGAGCATATGGAAGATGTGGCGAATGTTGGTCGAGCTCATGTCCGGCGACCGCAGCGAGAGATGGAGCATGTTGATGAGCACCGGCTTCAGCCGCGCGAACGTCGGCAGCTCGACGCTTTGGCTCATGGCGGCCCATGGGTCCGGAATGCCCGGCGTCACGACCGACAGCGACGGCGACCCGAGGGATACATAGTTGAGGTTGTCGAGCGGCGAGAAGCTGGGCAGCGGCACATAGTGAAAGTGGAAGGGCACCACGGCAATCGTCTGGAGCAAGGCCAGCGTGGCGCGCTGCAGGCCGTCGGCATTATTGATGCGGAACTGGACGGCGGGCAGCAAGTGGCGCGACGCTGCGATGAAATCCGGCACAAGAATGCGGACGCCCGCCAGGCCGCGAGTAAACAGCGCCGTGCTGTTGAAGACGATTGCTGTAAGAGTTTCAGGGGTGATGGACGAGGCTGAGAGCACGGCGTGCAGCGCCGCATAGAAGCGTTCCAGATAGATCCGCAGAAACGGCGCGCGGCGCTGGTGCTGGGTGAAGGTCTGGCAGAGGATAGCAAGCGTGGCGGATCGGGCTTCAATGTACTCGGGGGCCCGGAGTGTGAGGGCCTCGAAGAGCCACGCGCCGAACATATGCAGGATCGTGTTGCCGTCGGGCGGATTGGTCTTGATGGCGCGGAAGGCCGCGGCGACATCGGCAATGCCGTTAATGGCCACGTTGAGGATTGGCGCGGCGTAGGTGCATGGGTTGTCGAGCAATGCGATAAACTTGTGCCACGCAAGACTCAGAAACGACGGACTCAGCTGCAGCGCCACGCCGCCGCGGATATCGAGGTTGACGGTCGCCGCGCCCTCCTGCGGTCCGTACAGGTGATGGATCACATTGTGCGTCATGCCCGTGATGCACACCGTGCAGGCGCGGACCACATCGATGCGGTGCGTCCACCGCACGAACAGCCGACGGAGGCTCGCCCACATGGCTTCGTCCATGATGCCCGACCGCAGCCACGTCTCGCACAGCGCTTGCATGAGCGGCCGCACGATGTCGTCCGCAATCCGCGGGCCCGTACTGACGACCTCTGGTGACGCAGCGGCGGCCGCAGCAGCAGCGGCGGCGGCCGTCTTGGCCGACGCATCACCGCGGTCGCCCTTCGCACTCGCATGGCCCGCGGCAGCCGCGGGCGGCGGCGCCGGCGACCGCGGCGTCGATAGTGGCTCGCTCAGTAGCCGGTCCGTGATCCCCAGCAGCACCTTCAGCAGCACGATCCATGTCGCCTTCGAGAACCGCGAGCCCAGCTGCTTCGCCGAGGTCGCCATGATCTTCAGCACGTTTTTGCAGAGGTCGGCCTGGGCGGTCAGGAGGTTGTCGATGCTGTCGACGATCGCGGTGGCGGGCAGCAGAGCTTGTGCGGCGCCGTTGGCCAGGGCGCTGCTGTTGCCGTGGCCGCCGCCGCCGAGCGACGCTGTCGCTGTCAGACCGCCCAGACCACCGCCGCCACTCCCGCCGCCCCCGCCACTGTTATTTGTGCTGCCGCCGTTGCCCAGCGACGCGGCGCCGTTGGTGGGCATTTGCGGCGCGGCCGCAAATTCATCAGGCTGCCGCGGCTCAAAGAGCAGCGAGAAGTGCTTGAACATGTCCTGCCACAAGGTCTGCTCGACCTCTTCGTAGTTGTCCCAATGGCTTTGCAGCGGTGAACTCTTGGGCTCGAGCAGCCACGCGGTATACACCGTGACGCTGGCCTGGATCACTGGGATGTTCTCGATCGGCAGGGCGAAGGCCTGGCCAGTCGCCTCCATGACCCAGAGCAGGTGGCTTGGCGACGCGATGAGGGCCTGCGGGTGGGTGACCACCGGGTTGTGCGGGATAAAGCATTGCGTGACCTCCCACACGAGTTTGCGCCGGACCGCGAGCGGGAACTGGCTGATTGTGCCGGAGTTGGGGTTCAGCTCGAGCAGCCCCAGGTCCTGGATATGCCGCAGGAACATCGTGGCCGCGGCGCCGTGGCGCTCAGGCTCGCGCTAGGGCTCGTGGCGAGGCGATCCGGACGATCCGGACGATCCGGACGACAGCGCTGCAGCGCCGCGGCGCGCGCCGGTCGAGGGCCTCAGGCGAGGCGAGAGTCGCCAGACGACGCGGCGCAGAGCACGTGGTGGGCCCGCGTCGAAACCGAGTCGGCTGCGCTCGCGGCGTCGAAACCGCAGCCGATGTGCGCCGGCGCCGGGAGGAGGTCGCGGGCGAGACAACGGCCGGCCGGGGCACGCGGATCAGCAGGCCACGGACGCGCGGGCAGGCCGCAGGCGTATGCTGAGTGGGGAGGCAGCGGCCGTTCTAGTGGAACGCGCACCGACAGATCGTGCGGAAGGAAGCGGCGGCGGCTTGCGGCGGCGGCGGCTTGCGGCGGCGGCGTGCGGCGGCGGCGTGCAACGACGCGTCGGCGCGACGTGTCGGTCGCCAGATCACCCGCCGGCCGCGCCGGGGGTTCGTGCTAGGGTTCAAGGCGAGCCCACGGCAGCAGGTATGGCCACTGCCACGTGTCCAAGACAATGGTGCGACCGTTGTCTGGCGAGGCGGCGATGGCGGCGGCGGTGGGCCGAAGCGGCGATCGTCGGTGCATGCCGCCTCTCGGAGCTGCTTCACGGCCGAGATCCGATCCGCAGGCGGCTTAGCGTTCGGGGCGAGACGATCGGGGCGCTCCGTGGTGGAGCGTCCGCCACCACTGCTGTGGATGGATGGGAGGCTTTGGCCTCGAGCTTTGGCCTCATGGGGAGGGGGTTCGGGCACGTCTCAGCGAGCAGGCGCAACATGACGCGGTTGAAACGACGATGTGGACACAGAATAAAACACAACTTCGTTGTCCTATCGACCTGGGCAGATGGCATCTCCCATCGTTGACAATGGACAACGCCTGCCTCGTGGCCGAGTCGACCAGAACACGGGCGCATCGTCTACGCACCCATCACTCTGATCGTGGTCATAGCCCAAAAGCTCCATCCATTCACTTCATCATGCATCTCAACTGTCTATCAGCAACCCCATATTTTATTTAGCTTCATCGGTGTTCCGTACGCGGCTTGCCGATCTCTCGCACCGAAGGCTGTTTCATGCTTTCCAAGAAATCCCGGAGTGGCGGTAAGTGGAACATGTCCAACAAGGGCCATGGCGCCGAAAAAGAAGCCGAGGCTGCGGCCGCACGCCGCACGCCGCTCTCGCTGTTCTGCCTTGCTTTTCTGCCTTGCTCTTGCGTTTGAGGCTTCCGCCTGGCTCGGGCCTTCAGGTCGCGCCGGGCAGCGCCCCGTCGCGCGCCAGGGACCGTGCCAACCGCCCTTCAAATGCGGTCATGCCCATCGCGGCCAGCCCGCGGTCGTACAAACCTGCCGGTCGCAGGTCCCCGGCAGCTCCAAAACGGGATCAACATACAACGCGGCAATCCTGGATTCGTCGTTGATCAGCCGCCGTGCCACCCGTCACGTCTCACCCTTGCTCGACGACGCGACTGACCCAGCACCTGCGCGGAGTCCCCTTATCCCTGTTACCCCTTCGACTGGACCCGACGCATCGTCCCGCCTTTTCATCCACGCCTCTCGCCATCATGACCTTTTTCGACCAGATGAAGCTCAGCTATGCTGACGTGCCACTAACAGCAGCCGGCGAGATCCCGACCGACGAGTTTCTCCAGGCGACGGAAGATCTGATCCGCATCTTTGGTAACGTTGCCCGCGTCGCGGCTGCCGGCCACGACGACGCAGCGAGATCGCTGATGGCCTGATACTGCCCATCGTTGTGCCAACCCGTATGACATGCGATGTGCAACCCGGGGCTGGCCGATTCATCGCGTGCTGGGAATGCCTGTGATCCGAGCGCAAGATCGAGGTGCTCATCCGATGATGGTATGATGGCTCTTTTTGATGATGTAATCTTGATGGTTGCGATCATGGACGTGTGACTATCGCACGCGCGCTTTCGTTGGCCCCGACAGATACGATGGGCGCGGCCTTTGTCGTGGTCAAAAATGATATGCACGGCAATGTCGTCAAGATCCGCACACGGCGCCAGCAGGACCCGGCGGGTACTGTGACGCTGCAAGCGCTCGTGAAAAGCGAGAAGGCCGCGGGCGCCAACACGGCCACGGAGGGCCTGCTCTGGCTGAAGCGTGCACTCCAGTTCGTCACCCTCGGCCTGCGGCTCAACTTGGCCAACCCGAAGGAAGAACTGAGTGTGTCGTTCAAGACGGCCTACGGCCAGACTCTGTCCAAATTCCACGGCATAATGGTGCGTCCCATCTTCTCCGTAAGTGAAGCTTTCTCGTACACCCTTCTGCCTTATACCATGCGTGTGCCGTGATATGTACATACGCATGAGTCTTTCCATTGCGATGTATGGCGTCACTTGACTCACCGTGCTCACTATGGCAATATATATGATATATTTATGTGTGATGGATCCAGCTTGCTATGAAGTCATGCCCATACCGTGCGACGTTCTATGAGCAGCTCGGCGCCAAGTCACCCGATTTCGAGGCGGCCATGAACAAGTGGGTCGAGGCACTTGAAAAGGAAGTCACCCTGCTTCACGATTTCTATGTTGCCCAGGGCCTCGAGAAGGTCTAGGCCAAGCGCCGCGTGCCGATCGCAGCTGAGCGGGGTGCAATACGAAAAAAATTAATAATCTGAAAGGCGCGAATCCACGATTGTCGCGCGATGTCTGGGTGCCCTGGACGTTTCATGGAAGGTGAGGTGCGGCACGACTTATCAAATCCACCTATGAATGTCGAACACGCGCACGTCTCGCCGCCATAGCCTAGAGCGTTCGAGCAGCCCGTATGTTTCGCGTTGGTTGCGGCTCCGACCTTCATCGTATGTATATCTAAAAATCTATCTAAAAACTATCATGCAAGCCCTCACGACATCAGTGCTTCTAGCGTCCTACATGAGCGGCGTTGCGCGGGGCTCGTCGGCCACGGCCGGCGAGTCTGGCAGCGGGACCCCTGCCGCATCGACGGCGACTGAGGCCCGGCCGCTGGCGGGCGGCTGCGCGCCCGCGCCGAACATGCGCCGCCAGAAGCCCTTCCAGCTCCGCGGCGTCTCACTCGCAGCCGCGGCATGGGTATTGTCCCACGCGGCGCCGCCGGCCTTCGATCGGCCCAGCAGGGATCGACTGCCGGCCGACTTCGGTCTGGCCGCGGCACCCGTGGACACTGCCGCGCCGCCGCCGGCACCGCCGCTACCGGCGGCGACGTACTGGGGCGAGGTGGGTGCCGACTTGGACGCAGGGACGAATCCGTACGTGCCGAGGGAGCCGCGCGTGGCGAGGGTCTGCTCGATCTCCTCCATGAAGAGTTCCTCTAGATAAGGGATGAGGGTGGTGATGCAGGGGACAACGGGCCGCGGGGGCGGGGCGGCTTTGCCCTTGGGAGCAGGCTGGCCCGGCAGCACCGGCATCTTGAGCGGGGACACGGGCGTGCTTGGCGCGGCTTCTTCCGGCGGAACCGGATACGTCAGGAATGGCTCGAGGGTCTTGAGCGTCAGCAGGACGGGTTTCTGGGCCCACGCGTGCTTGAGGACGTCTTGGACGGAGGCGCGGAGTTTGGGGTCGCGGTGCAGGATCTGGGTCATGAGCTCCTGCAGATCGGCGGGGAACTCGGCGGGCATCTCGAATGCGCCGTTGGCAATGCGTTCATACAGCGAAAGCAGGTTGAGCTCTTCGTCAAAGTCGAACGGGAAGCGCCGCGTCAGCATGTAGTAGAGCGTAATACCGCAGGCCCAGACGTCGGCTTTGGGGCCGTCAAAGGATAGGCTGCCGGCGGTGATCTCCGGACTCAGAAACTGGTGCGTCCCCGCAAAATTGTTGATCCGCATGGGCTTCATGTCGTACATCGAAAACTGCTCGGCGATGCCGAAGTCTGTAATCTTGAGCACGCCATCCGGGGTGATAAGCATGTTGCCGGGCTTGATGTCACGGTGGACAATGTTTTGCGAGTGTAGGTAGTCGACGCCTTGCATCAGCTGCTGAAAGAACCGCTGCCCCTGGCCGGTCGCGAGAAGATTTTCACTCGACTGGTCAATCAGCGTCTGCAAGGAGCACGGACAATATTCGAACACGAGATACCACTTCAGCACTTCGACATGGTGCTCTTCCTGGGTGCCGTCCTCCATCTGCCAAAGAATCGGCTCGTCTTCGATGGTGGAGAACCAATTGAAGATGCCGACCTGTTCTTCGTCGTCAACGGCCTGGACCTTGCAAAAGACATCAATAAGCGTGATCACGTTGGGATGCTTGAGTCGCTTTAGCAGCTTGATCTCCTGGATCACGCCCTGAATGCCGTTCGCGGACCGCTTTACGCGGGTCTTGTTGATGATCTTGATCGCAACGCGCTGCAGCGTCTCGGAGCACAGACCCTCCTTGACTTTACCAAAGCTGCCCTTACCAATCTGCTTACCGAGCAAGTATGAACCGATGAGCTTGATCGAGCTCTTGTTGGCCATCCAGATGACTTCGGCCGAGTCAATCTTGTGGATGAAATTCGAGCTGGAGTGCCGCTGGGACAGCATCAGATACTCGTAATACTCGGGGTTGTTGCGGTAGCCCTCGTCAATAGGACCGACCGTCGATGCTGGCCGCGAGGCCTCGCTGTTGGCCGTCGTCGGCCGCCGCGAGCTCACACCCTCATGCATGGTAGGCGGCAGGTCGCCAAGCGCTTCGAGCTCCTCGTCCTGCTCGTCGTCGCTCTGGAACACCGATTCGTCGGCCCAGGACTGGCGCGACGCGACGTGCGGTCGTTCGCCCACCAGCCCGCCGCTCGGCTGCTTAAGCCGCGACTCCGTGACGAGTGGGCTCGGCGTCCGACTATACCGCTCAAAGCTCTTCAGGTGCGGCGGCGTATGGGGTGCGCTGCCGACCATGTCACCGCCCGCGAGTGCCAAATGCGGCCGCCGCGCCGCGGGCGGCGTCATGCCAAGCTTATCCTTGGAGGCGGTCTCGATGACAGACGCGAGCCGCGCGCTGGTGGCAAACGCGTTCGGCGGGTCGACCGATCCATCGAGCGACGCGTAGCGGTCCTGCATCACGGCTTGGCTGCTGTTGCGGTGCTGCCCCGCAGTCCCGATGCTGATGAGGGAGTTGTTGCTCGAGATCGTCCGCCGCGGATACATGTGGATCACGGGCTTTTCGACACAGCGCAGCGAGCCCTGCTGCGAGCGATAAGACGCCATGGCCGGGTCGACGCCGGACACGGGGCTGAGGAGCGCATCGTTGCCCACGCCCGCCAGGAACCGCTGGGTGCCCGGCGACGCCGCGGCCATGATGAGATGCGGCGTCCCGGCGCCGTTCGGCGAGCCGTCGACGAGTGCCGCGGGGTCCATGCGCTCGGTCGATGACATCCGCCGGGCGACCGAAGTCATGAGCGCGGCTTTGCCCTGGAACGTGGCGCGGCGCGACCCGCTGTGGCTCGGCCCGGCCGAGACATTCTGGCCGACCGAGACGGTCGACCCGGCGTGCGATGCGCCCGTGTCGGACCGGCCGCGGGTGTGCTGCGTCGCGGCCGGCTTGTCGCTGACGGAGGCCTGCCGCGCATGGCGGACGCCGATCGCCGGCTGCGACATCACGAACCCCGTCGGCGACATCGGCGCCGCGTGGGATCGGGCCACGGGCGTCTGCGGCATCTGCGGCGCCGGCGCGTCCTTCACGGACGGATCGGACGCGTGCGGCGCTCCGCGGGCGGTGCTGCTGGACGACGCGTAAGCATTGGCAGTCGACGAGTGATGGCTCGGCGGCCGCGGCGCGGCCGCGGCGCTCTCGAGCGAGCCGCCGACGGTCGACCGCGAGACCTGAGACGGCAGGCTATCGAGGATGAGGCTGCGGTGCGCATTGCGCATCGACAGCGGTGGCAGCTGGTTCGCCGTCGACTTCCGGCCCGACTCGGCGGTCGCCTTGGCGCGGCCCGAGCGCGGCCGGTCGGGCGGCGCGTCGTAGCCCGCCGCGACGTCGTGGCCGGCCGCCGTCACTGGGGCGCCAGCAGCGGCTATCGCCGGGCTGTTTACCGCGGCATGGCCGGTATGTCCGCTCAGGATCAGTGGCGTCGAGGTACACCGCTTGTTGTCCACCAGCTGGCTGCCCAGCTCGTCCTGCGACGCCGCTGCGTCATGGTTCATGATGCTGAGTCCGCTGCGGCACGCGCGATGGTTTCTCGTAGGCGGACCTGGCTGGCGACACTGACAACACGCGAGGACGTCGGTCGGCACGTGTCCATGCTCTGGCCAAGCGGCAGCAGCAAAACAGTGCCTGGTAACTCGAAGTCAGCGAGCGCGGTCTATGGTATGGCGAGAAATCTATGAGTGGCGACGGTGGGAGGATGGGGTCGAAGGAGCCGATCGAGGTCAGTCCGCCCTTATAAAATGCATGCGATGGCGGGTTTATGAGTGGAAGGCGAGGCGAATGGCGATGTGCATGATCTCGAAGCGGCGAGCACCTAGGGATATCAGGCGTGCCACTCGCTGATATCGGATCGCGAAGTAAAAGATGCTGAATCGCTGAACAGGCGGGCACCGTGGTGTGAATGTGTATATGCAGCGCTGTTCGAGGACGGGACGTTCATGACGACGACAACGACGACAACGACGATATCGACGCAGTGGCGTTCGCGACGACGGATCCCTCTTTGGCTTCTCTGCGCGATCCCACTCTTCTCACCCGTGCGGTTGGGTTTCAAACAACGGTATATCCCTTTCGATCCCCGCGCCGAGCGAGGGTCGATGCTCCTGCCACCCGGCACGGGCTTGGGATGGCATCGCGACCACTCGCGCGGGCCATCCGAGCAGCCCGGTCATACCTATCATTGCATCAGCGCTCTCGGGCGCGCACATCGGCCATAAGCCCGGCTCGCGGCAAGCGCCCGGCAGAATCCACCTAGGTTCGGCCTCGCCCCGCCTCGTCCCGCCGCGACCCGTGTCATTCATGCGGCGAGGGCCGAGCACCCAGGGGCCGTCAGGCAGATCGTGGGGGAGTCGGCCGGGCGGGCCGCCGACGGCGGGTCCAGCTGCGACAGTCGATGACGGCGTGCGCGCGCCAGCGCGAGTGAAGATGGGTTTGTTATGCGCGTGGTCCGCTTCGAACGCTTTGGCGCCGTGGGGCCGTGGAACGGCCGCGCCGACCGACGCCGCCGGCGGTGATCGCGCGGCCGTCGGAGTTTCCGGGCCGTCGGGGCCGCCGATCGCCGGGCATCGCGCCTGCAAGCGCAGGCCGCCGCAGCAGACGAGCAGGGCGGCAGGCGGCCGTGAAGGAGTTCGGGGACCCGAGTCTTCATGAGGAGAGTCGGAAGAGCTCGAACGGGGTGGGCCATGTGCAACAGCAGCCGCTGTCGCCGTCGCCGCCGCTGCCGCCGTTGTCGGCCCCGCCGCCGCTGTTGCTGTTGCCGCCGGGGGTCGTCACAGCCAGATGCCGCCGATCGTTGTTTTCCTCTTTTTTCGTTTGTTGTGAGGCACGGCTAGGTGTGGTGAGGGGCATGCGCGGCGCACAGGCCGTTGGGCAAGCCCGCTGGTGCCGACGCAAGGGGCCTCGCGATCTGGCGGGCTAACGCGCGACGCAGCAATCCTCTCGCGTGGTCTGCGTCAGCAAAGCGAGGCAACGACGGGTGAATCCGGGACTTTCGATGGGTTGAGCACAAAGCGACGTATGTCCAGCGCCGTATGCGTCTCATTCATCCTGGGCGCCGCGAATCACCATGGCCGTGAATGAGATACGATGAATGACGGAGAAGCGAGGCGGCGCGTAGCGTCTTTGCTAGCGACATGACGCTGTTTCCCGATCCTCGCTCGACGAAGCTGGTGATGCTAGTGTTGTGCAAAGTTCGCAGACGGCCCTCTGCACCATGGCGCCATGGCGCTGTCTCACGCGCTGTTCATGCAGTTGCCATGAAGCGTGCGCATCAACGTTGGTGATACAAAACTAATGGCCATTAGTCAACGCGGCGGGGCGAGTACATACGTGTATATGTATTCTTCCGGAGGGTCCATATTTGTTTGCACCCTTTTCATGTTTGCTGCGATGGGTACCGCAACTACAGATATATACCGTCGCACAAGTGCTTCGCAGCGTCTTCATGTCGCGCATCCGCAATCATGGACAACTGTGCCCTCCTTATGGAGCCACCACCCCTCGATATCATCCAATTAGTGAATCGCTAGCTGGATCCTTGGCCGAGGGATCGGCACTCACGGTATTTGCGCGTTTACGGCTTCTTTGGGCTGAGCGGACATCGATGGAAGGTGCCCCTGGCAAGGGATGCTTGACGATGTGGCGCTGCTGCCAAGCCGTGTGGCCCGGTGCGGAAACGGCCTTGTCGGGGCCACCGGGACTTTCCGGAAAGGCCAAGACAATCGGACCTGTATCCAGCGGCCGCCGTGTCCTGAAACACACCACGTGGGCCATGCGTATCATCATCTGCTTGATCAAAGGGGCAGAACGAGTCAATTCGCAAAGCGAATTATTTCATAAAATGGCATTGTAGATCTCCAAGACGGTTTTATAATTAGCTACTTACCGTGACCGTTCTCGCGACACGGTGTGCTCTCTCTCGGCCGGCCGCGAGTGATACCCCAGTCCCGGGCTCCTGTGCACCATGTCGCAGAACAACCAGACGCCGTCGCCGAACGCCGGCAAACTGGCGCCGCCCAAGCCGCCGCCGCCGGCCTCCGGATCGACCGCCACGGCCCAAGCCGCCATCCACGCCGCTGCCAATGCGGCCTTCCGCGGCAACCGCCGGCCACGCGCCGTGCCGCGCCAGCAGCAGCAGCGCGAACAGCGCGAAGCTCAACAGCGTGGCCGGCAAGGCGCCGCCGCTGCCGCCGCCGCCGGTAGCGCCTCGACCCCGGGCGCCTCGGAGGCCGATGCGCGCCAGACCCTGGCGGCCAGCACGCCGCCTACCGCGCCGCGGCGCCGGCGGCCGCCAGCGCGCGTCCGCGCCGATCCTCTCGCGAGCCTGATGGCCGGCCCGTCGTACTCGCACGAGCCGCCGAGCGCATCGACGCCGTCGGCGGCGGCCGCGGGTGGCGCGGGCGCGCACCCGGGCGGCGCGAGTGCGGCCGGCACGGCGGGCGCGCCGGCGCGCGACGACGACGACGACGACGACGACAACGTAGCAGGCGCGGCGTCCGCACATCGCGGCGCGGCGTCGACGGGCGGAAGCAACGTGCAGCTCGCGCTGCCCGGCGACCAGCGGCCCGGCGCGTCGGGTCCCGGTGGCGCGAGCGGCAGCGCCGGTGGCGCCGGTGGCGCGGCCGCCGGCGAGCGTGACGAGGGCGAGGGCGACGAGGGCGACGAGGACGAGGACGAGGGCGACGAGGAGCAGGACGGCGCCGGCCTGGCTATCGAGGTGCTGCCGCAGACGGCTGAGGACCGCGAAGCCTTGATGGCGCTGATGGCGCATTTCACACCGACGCAGCAGGCCCAGTATGAAGCGTACCGCCGGTCACATCTGAGCCGCGCCGGGATGAAAAAGCTGGCGCAGCAGAACATGGGCGTGAGCAGCGTCCCGCCGTCTGCGGGGATCGTCGTGGCGGGCTGCGCCAAGCTTTTTGTCGGCGAGCTGGTCGAAAAAGCGCTCGAAATCATGGAAGACTGGGGCGACTCGGGTCCGATCCAGCCCGAACATATCCGCGCCGCGATCAAGGAACAGAGTAGTAAGTCCAAGAAGCGTCGTTTTTACTAAACAAGAGAAAGCAAAGCAAATCAAATCAATTTTATGTATCATACATCACGCGCCTCGCGAGGAGCCCATTCCTCCCAGTTTTAACGCCAGTTCAGCTCAAGACGCTTGCGCGTCGCGGCAGCTTCGGCCATGCGGATGCCGACGTACAGGAGGACAATCGTCGCAATGAGGCCGCCGTAGCTGAAGTCCTCGGCGAGCAGATCGAAGGTCTTGCTGGGGTTGGCGCGGAAAAAGAACATATCCAAGCCGAAGCAGAACACGAGACCCGTGGACTCGAGACGGGTGGTGGTCGCCATGATCGTCTCTATGCCGACCACGTGGCGCGAGTAGGAGCGGACGTTCTGGGCGCCAATGTCGGCACTCGGACGGTATGGCATGAGCATCTCCTCCTTGTCGTCGTTGCTCAGCGTCAGCGGGCGGCGCGCGTCCCACATCGCCCGCGGCGTGCCGATGATACTGTCGTCCTGGGCCCACACCACCTCCTCGGCCGTGATCCCGTGCAGCGTGCGCGTCGAGCCGACGGCCTGCAGCGGCCGCGAGAACGTGAACGCGCGTGCCTGCACGTGCGGCCGCTGCGCTTGATAACTCGAGAACGTCGCCTGCGTCAGTCGCTCATCGGGCTTGGCGCCTTCGAACAGATCGAGGCTGACCACCTCGAAGCTGCGCGTGTCCGGGATCGCGGTCGGCGGCGGCGAGTCGGAGTTGGCGCCGGGGGCGCTCGCGTCGGCGGCGGCGCCGTCCTCTTCGCCGAGACGCTTGCGACGGCGTTTGCGGCCGTTGACCATCACGTAGAGCGGGTCGTCCGGCAGCAGCTCCGCAGCCTCGGGCCCGTGGTTCCAGTAGGTGTACAGCACGCTGTGGCCCGTGGCGTGGATCAGCATGTCGCGGGCGCCGCGCGCCGTCGTGCCGCCGCCCGGGTGCAGCGCCTCGTAGTACAGCGCGCCCGTCACGACGTCGATCATGTAGAAGCGGACCGCCGACGTGAACGCCGACACGCCGGAAACGCCTGGGCCGCGGGCCTCGGTGCTCACATAGAGCACGTTCGGGTTGAGATACTTGTAGTGCACCGAGCGGTCGCCGAGAACCTTGCCGAGCGACGCGACCGGACGACCGCGCTCGGGCTGCGTCGCGGCGCGCACGGTGCCCTCGACCACGTGGCTCCAGAGATGCACGCCACGGAACTGCGGGTCGACGCGCTGCTGGGCTGCGCCCCTGGGTGGCTTGGGCCGGCCCGCCGAGGCGGGATCGAGGTCGATCACGAAGCCGTCGATGCGGGCGCCGTCGCGGATCGTGTAGTAGTAGAATTGGCCGGCGTGGGCGGCAAGGACGTTCTGCGCGGCGCGTGTCCGCGGGAACACGTGGAGGCGGTGGTCGGCCGTGACAAAGACGACGAGCGGCAGGGTCGCCGTCAGTGACAGCGGCTGCACGAGCACGGCGGCCTCGCCAAAGGTCGTCGTGGCCGGAATGCGTTCCGGGTGGTGGCCGTGGTGGTGCCCACCCGCCAGACTGCTCCCCGCGGCGGCGGTCGCCGGGGCCGGGACATCGTTTTCGGTAATCGTAAACGGCTCGCCGTGCCACGGCTCATAGAGCTGCACGGTCGACGTCGCCGGCGAGATGATGGCGAGCAGCGTTGTGTGCGGCGTGAACGCCATCGTCTGCAGCGTCTCTCCGGGGGCCATGGCGCGGCCGAGCCAGTGGCTCCACAGCACGGCGCCCGTGTCGGTCTGCAGCGCCGTCAGACGGCCCGTCTCTGAAAGAATCACGACCAGCTTCACGAGACCGAGCGAGGCCGTGTCGGCGAGCATGTTGTCCTGCCACGTGACGTTAGTGGCGGTCTCGCGGTTGGCGGTGGCCGGTGCGACGAGCTGCGTCGCGACGCGCGAGAGATAAGCCGGCAGGTTCTGCAGGGTGCGCTCGAGCTCGACGATATGGCGCTTAAACCGCGTCCACCAGTGACGCAGCATTGCCTGGCAGCCGGTGGTGGCCGCGCCGGCGCCGTGGGTCGAGCTGCCATGGCCAGAGTCGTGGGAGGTCTCGCCGTCTTCGTCGGGAACAGGCATCGAGAGCAGATCCTGCGCCGCGGCGCGCTGAAGATACAGTTTGGCGGGGGGCAGGTTGATAAAAACGGCGGCGCGCGACGCGCCACTAAGGGCGTCGGTCCCGGCGACGTGCGCCAGGAACTCGCGGCGCTGCCAGACGAGGCCGTCGGTCGGCGTGGCGGTCACGACGAAGCCGTCGGCGAAGGTCAGCATGAGCATGGGCGCGCCCGCAGGGCCGAGGGGCGCCGCATTCGCAACGAGCTGGCGGATCGGCACGCCGGCTGGCAGCGCGTTCCGGGGGATCGCGAACGTGATGGACGTCTTCGAGGGCACGTCGCCGAGACCTGTCGTCTGCGCCTGCGACCACACGATGCGCAGCGTCCGCTCGTCCTCGCGCAAGCGGAACACGCCCTGCCGCGTGGCGAGCACGTGCTGGCTCTGGCCGAACCTGATGCCGTGGTGCTCGGGCACGGGGACGAAGCTAGCACCGTCGAGCTTCCACAGCGTCCACGCGACAGCAGGCATGGCGGTGGCGGCAGGTGGCGCGCCATTCGCGACGTCCGCGGCCACGCGCTCCAGGGCAACTATCAGCGTGTTGGGGTCATCATTCAAGAACACCAGCCGGTCAGCATCCAGCGTCTGCATCAGCGCTTCCGTCGCACTCGGAGCCGCCGACATCGCAATGGCGCCGACGTCGTCGTCGTTGTCGTCGCCGAGACGCGACAAGACGGCCGGCGTCTTGAGCGTTTCGCCCAGCAGCAGCGCTCGTGTGGCATCCATGAGCGCCACGTACACGTGGCCACGGTGGGCATGCAGTTTCAGCGTGACGGGCGCGGCAGCCGACGCCGTCGCCGGCACGCTGAACGTCATTGCATCGCGCGTCGGCGTGCCCTGCGCCACTGCGAGGGTCTGTAGCGTGACGCGGGCCGGCGCGTGCGCGTCTGCCGTCGCGAGATGCACGGTCCCGCCGGGCCGCTTGAGACTCGCATCCGCGTCGGTCAGAATCGCGGCGACGCCGCCGGGTGTGGCCGGGAGCGGCGTCGACCACAGCTTGGCGCCGGTCACGACGCGGTACGCGACGGCCTCCACCCCGGGTAGCGCGACGATGACGAGCGGACCGGGCCGCTTGCGGCCTTGCGCATCGACATCGACGTCGTCGCCCTCGTCGTCGGCGGCGTCGTTGCCGCCCGGCGGCGGGGACGGCGCGAAGCGGACGACCGGCGGCCCGTAGGCGGTGCTGGTGGCGGCGGACGCGATTTCCTGCTCCAGGACGATGAACCCCGTATCGAGGTCCCAGACCCGGAGGAGGGTGCGCGCGCCGTCATTGTCGAAGCTCGCGTCGAGATCGATGTCGGTGACGGCGAGGTCGTGACGCAGCGGCATGGGCGTCGTCACGGTCGCGACATAGCTGCGGCCGGCCTTGACGGGCGCCACGTGGACGTCCCACCCGTGGACGGGGTCCAGGTGCTCCGAGTGCTTGGGAAAGGCGTGGCGCCAGCGCAGGGCGCCCTTCACGGGGTCGAGCGAAGCCAGCACGTTCTTGGCCGTCACCGTGATGAGATGGGGCCGGCGCGGGGAGGCGGGCGGCTGCACGAGCATACTGCGCTGCGGAATCCCGATCAACGCCTTGTGCCTAGATCGAGTTCGCGGTGATCGAAACATTAAACAAGACCTTGAACGGTGAGATGAGGTGATTCATGCAGCCACGACCGATCCATTACCAAAGACCTGAGCGTCTCTCGGTCACGATCGCTGCTTACCAGTCGAAGGCGCCGGCTTGATCTTCAAAGAGCGCGTGCGCGTGCGGCAACAGAGACAGCGCGGCCAAGCCCACGAGAAGGCTCGCAAGGAGCCATCGCGCCGTCGACCGTGGCGCCGTGCGGGCGCCGGAGAGACGCATGGCGGCCCGCACGTCGGTCGACCGGATCGGATCGCGGCAACGGGACGGCCAACGGCAAGCGGCAGACGCGAGAGAACAACCCGGAGCCGGGTGGATCAGGCGGAGATCTCGCACCGGCACGCGGCGTTGTGTCGCGTCGCGTCACCCGGATGATACGTGCCAGGGGCAGGTGAGGTGGGCCCGATGAGCAGGCAGGGAAGCGGATCGTCACGTGTCAGAGGCGGCGAGTGCAAGCACGTGCGCATCGAGCCTTTTCAGGGCACCCTTGCATTCGACTCGGCACGTGGGTCGCCTGGCCGATGTCGATGCGAGGCGGCGCGTGCGTCTGGAAGGATGGACCGCGGAAGCGCTGTCGACGACGGGTTAAACGTCTTCTGCGTCTCCGCATTGATATCTCCGCGAAACACGCGACGGGTGACCGGTCCTCGGCGCACGGCAGGCCTGCTTCAGGGCCTTCTGGCGCCCGCGCGTCGGTCGTCTCACGCCAGCCATCGCCAACGCCATGCCGGATCGCGCCGTGTCGCCGCTCCCGGGGACCCTGCGGCTGCGCCACCTGCGTCAGCGCAAGATCGATGGACCCGACGCGTCACCGCCAGGAGAAGCCCAGCGACCATGGAGAAAAAGAGGAGCAAGGCGCACCCCGATGCACAGATGCGACACGTGATTACCAACGACCCGATCATACTCATGGCCACCCCAGATACAGCTATTGCAGCTTGCAGCAAAGCATCACGGCTGGCAGCTTCGTCAATGACCGTGATGCTTTTTTGGAGAGATTTCGTGGAAGATCCGACGTCAGCGCCAATATAAGGATCGCATGATGCGCGGCGCGATTGCAGAGTCGCGCTAAGCGAAGATAGGGGTGAGTGGCTTCATTCACGGGAGCGGCTCATGTCCATGACGGTGCGAAATCACGCGACCGTGGTACGTGGGTAACGTGCCAAACTCGTTCTCGAACACGCCGAGGATTCTCCAGAAGCAGGCGCGCGTCGCGACTTTCCCATAGTGGCGTGGCTCAGCATCGATAGACATCGTATGCAAGAGGAGAAAAAACCGCCGACGGGCGGAGCGGCGGAGCACGGAGAGGTGGTTACCACTGCGCCAGAAAAGAAAGAGGTGCAGAGCGCGATGCGGCTTGGCCTCCCGAAGGCGCCCCTAGCGCCTGCCACGATAGGCCGGGACAGGCCGGTGCAGAAGGAGCGTTCGCCAAGGCGGGAGCGTTCGGCAACGGCGATCGCTCGGGCAGTGCGCCTCTCTAACGAGCCGCAGCACGGGATCTTTTGAGAAACATTGGGCGCTAGACCGCAGAACCCACGATACCAGAATTTGCAATGGCTTCCGAGAACTTTGGCGGACATGTGAGTTCGCGGAACAACCGCCATGACCGTTGTGTTTCCAGAGGCTCGTCTTCCATCTTCGCTGAGTGCGCCTCTCCTCCGCGACGCCCCCGAGAGGCCATAGACGGGGAAATGGAATACGAATCGTGCTGTCGGATCCTCTGATTTTACCCTTTATAGGTTGCTGCAGCCACTCTGAGGCTTCCGTCGTATGGCGGTGATTGACTCCGCGAACGCTGTCGTGAAGCCAAGCCAACCAGCATGAGGACCGTATAGCACCAACAGCAAAAAACCGGGAAAAAAAGAAACGAAAAAGGGGCGACTGGCAAGTCGATACTAGCCAGGGGGCCCGCCGTAATGGGGACCTTGGCGGAGAGCGGCGGCGGCGGCGACCCCACGGGAAGGGACCGATGGCGGTGAGAACAGCGGCATGCCGCATGGTCGGGACGAATGGGCCGGTGGAAGGGCCGACGGGGCCGGAGCCTCTGCGCCCGTCGAGCGCGGCCGACAGGGTCAGCGTGCCGAGTCCGACCTTGGCGCCCGCAGCACCCTGTCGGCGCCCTCGCGTGTGGTCCCGTGCGCCGCCGTCCCCGCTAGACCGCCTCTGGGCCTCCCAAGCGGCCGGCGCGGCCGATGGCCTCCGCCCGCGCGCCTGCTGGGCCGGCGCCCGTCGAGCCGTCGGACGCTTCGTTGGCTGCGAGTCTGCGAGTCGAAAGTCCGAGGGATACGTCTCAGCGCGTGCAGCGAGCCAGCCAGCCAGTCCGCCAGCCAGCCAGCCAGTCGTCGAGCGAGCGAGCCAGGCGTCGGCCACGGCTGGCGCGAGGCGGGCCGCGCAGCTCGGGGGAAGCAAGGACCCAGTATGGCCCGTCCGTCCATGCGTCGTGGTCCCAACGACCGGCTCGACGGCGACCGCGACGGCCGCGGTGGCGGCATCGACGACGTCCCCTCGGGTCGTGGCCGCAAGTCGGCGCTTCTCGACGAGAGCGAGAGCGGGTGAGCGGGGCCAACACTGGCCAGCACCGAGCGGGGGAAGAGCAAGAGAAGCGACTATACTTGAAAAGTGCAGGACGGAAGGTCCCGTGAGGAGAACATCATGGCTTCGAAAGTACCGACTCGCGTATGTGAAAGGAAGGGCAGGTATGCTCAGAAAGACGTTTGTCTCGCTAGACCACTGTCGCCAACACCGCCCAACCCCCCTTCTCTCCCCGTCATATCAACCGATATCAACTAGACAACATGGCTGAAGTCGTCGTAAGTTAGGCACTGGCTTTCGCCCACTCCGTTCGCTCGCTCGTCTTGACGCACGGTCAGCGGGCGGTGACGGAATGCGACAACCACGACGACATCAGCACCAGCAACAAAGCAGACAACGCAGCAGCATACCCGACGGAGCAGCCTTTCTCGCGTGACACGCGAGCGCCATGACCCCACGTATCCTACTTAGGGCAGGACGAATCCCTGGTAGCCGACGGCACCCATTTCTAGCCCGAGGAGGGAACACCCGCTCGGCTCTGGACTGCTCGTTCAGATAGCCATAGCCGTGCTTGTTGGGCGTCCAAAAGTGCACAATGCAGGCTTTGGCAGCTTCTGTCCGCTAGCAGAGTGTGCGTCGTCGACATGGGATCATCACCCGTCTGCAGAACAGCGCTCATAACCGATTGTGAAGGCCGCTCAGCAGCGGAAGGGCGTGCCACGCGCCGTGAGCCCGCGTTTTCACACCGCCTCCCAGCATGCCCGTTTCGCCGCGACGTTCCGTAGGGCTCCTATGGTCACCTGGACGCTGACCGTCGTAACCACCAGCCTCGACGGGGTTGCTGGGTGTGCGTGGCGGTCTTCGGTTCTGTTCATTCCAACGCGTGCAGAACCGCTGGTCGGCAACGAACGACCCGGTCTGCCATGCTTTCCCGCTGGTGAAGCGCTCTGTCGGATAGTGATATGAGCGTCCCGCTAGGGAAGAAGGACCGTCAGGCACGTGGGCTGTCGTCATGGATGTTGGCTAGCCTAGCCCGTCGCTTGTCTGATTCGCGGCTGGCGGTACTAGCGTCTTCTACGGCGGTCATTGGAATGTTGGCCCCACGTCCCTGAGAGGCCCCTCATGCTGCTCGGACTCGTCTGCCTGTTGCTCTGCCTGCTGATTTCACGTTGCGTTTCCATGGCTCTCCGTCTCGCGATATCCCAGTCACTCACCGCTATTTTCTGTTTTGGTTTGTCGTTTGGCATCATGTTGCTTCCGTTTCATGCGCCTCGTTTGCCGTGCTTTCTGAACCGGTCTCTAGGTCCAAGGTGAGAAGGCTTACCAGAAGCAGCTGGGCCTCTTCCAGAACCGCAAGGGCAACACCAAGCTCCGCCGTTACTTCAAGGATGTCGGTCTCGGCTTCAAGACCCCTCTTGAGGCCAAGACGGGCAAGTACATCGACAACAAGTGCCCCTTCACCTCGACCACCGTCAACATCCGTGGCCGTATCCTGACCGGCGTTGTCCAGTCTAACAAGATGAAGCGTACCATCATCATCCGCCGCGAGTACCTCCACTACATCCCCAAGTACAAGCGTTACGAGAAGCGTCACAAGAACGTTGCCGCCCACCTGTCGCCCGCCTTCATTGGTGTCGAGGTCGGCGACACCGTCACCGTCGGTGAGTGCCGCCCGCTCTCCAAGACCGTCCGCTTCAACGTCATCCGCCACCAGAAGCGCGAGATCAAGGGTGCCGGCAAGACCTTCTCCAAGTTCTAAGCATCGCATCCACTTCCATTCTCCGTTTTCTGGACGTAATTTGAAATTGAGCTTTGTTGTGTTGTCTTTCTCGCAGTTATTGGTACATGAGGACGGCCTCGGGAGAGTGCAGTATCATGAGAATGGCCGTTTCATGTTGTGGCTCGTCTCTTCGCGTCTCGATGCACGTCGCAGCCGGTTCTTTGGTTGGGATGTAGCTAATCAAGCATTCGTCTAGCCTGGCAGGTTATTCGTTTAAAGCTGCTTTACCGTGCCTCGTTCTCGTCGAGCTGTTTCAATAGTGTGATCAGCGGGCCTCCTGCCGTGTTTACAAGACATTCATCAAACAAAGAATAAAACTACAAGAACAACATCGACAATTTACAAGAAATAGGACGGCGTGTTGCCCTGGGCCTGGTTCTGCTGATTGGGCGTTTGGCGGCGGTCATCCGGCACCGCGCTAAAGATCTTGAAGTTGGAAGCGTCGAACTGGAGGTTTTCGCGGACCTCCATAATCGACGCGAC
Source organism: Caulochytrium protostelioides (assembly GCA_003615045.1). Classification (NCBI taxonomy): domain Eukaryota; kingdom Fungi; phylum Chytridiomycota; class Caulochytriomycetes; order Caulochytriales; family Caulochytriaceae; genus Caulochytrium; species Caulochytrium protostelioides. The sequence goes on along the minus strand of ML014132.1, from coordinate 22,436 downwards.
ATTACCACACCGGTAGCAGTAGTTGGGGGCTGACCACACTGTGACGAGATCCTGCTCATCAAACATGTATTTGTAGCCCTCCTGCACGAGCTGGTGGGCGCGCGCGATCAGCACGAGGTTGTTGACCTGGTTGAATTCCCGCGTCACGTTGCGGCCAAAGAGCCAGCCGGCGCCGCGTGGACTGACCGCCCAGGTATCGATGTCGTCCGGGTCGGACCACATCAGGTCGCAGAACGCGCCCTCATGCGGAATCTCCTGACAGCGCTGGATGGTCCGGATCTGGTCAAGGGTGCGCACGTCCGGCGACAGGCCGCCGTGCACACAGAGCACGCGGCCGTCCACAATGGCGGCGAGTGTCAAGTAGTCGAACACCGTGCAGCAGTACTTCCAGACATTAGCGTTGCCATACTTGTTCTGACACTCGTCGTAGAAACCATAGACTTGGGTGATTTGACGCGACTCGTGGTTGCCGCGAAGCAGCGTGATCTTGTCTGGCCATCGGGCCTTCAGCACCATCAGCAGGGTGAACGACTCCAAGCTGTAGTAGCCGCGGTCAACAAAGTCACCCATGAAGATGTAGCTCGTATTGGGGATCTCACCGCCCACGCGGAACAGCTCCATCAAGTCATAGAACTGGCCGTGAATATCGCCACACACCGTGACGGGCGCGTGCACGGGCTGGATATTGGACTCTTCCATCAACAAATCCTTGACCATCTCGCAGAGCCGCTTGATGTCGGGCTCTGGCAAGTACTGGCATTGCTTGATGGTCTCCAGCCACTCATCCGGTCCCCGGGCCATGGTGACGATGCTTCGCGACGGCGGCAGGTGAGCAAGAAAAACGGGTGGCAGCTATCACGGGCCCAGCCTGGTACGGGCGAAACGCGGTGCAGACGATTTACGACGGCACGGTCCGGCCGACAGTCAGACGAACGAACACGCAGAGGACAAGCCAAGGCGCGCCGTTCCGAGCGTGTCGGTATCAACACAGTAGGGCCGCGGAGAAACGCACGCGCTGCCGGGCGATGGTACACGCGCAGAATTCACGTGCCGCGGGTGGACGCCACGCGGTGCAGCGCGGTGTAGCGCGGAGTTGTCACGGGGCAGGCAGACGTCAGACGCCGTGGATGGGATCCTTGCCCACGAAGCCGGGCAGCGTGCAACGCTTCAAAGGAGTTCGAGCGGGTTCGATACCTGCGTCGCCTAGGTCAGACGTCTGTCTCACGAGTGGTCGGCGGGTCGAAGCAGACGCTCGCCGCTCTGCCTCGGGTGACGGGGTTAAGGCTCGCAAGTGCTCGCAGGGAGACACAGGCCGAGATATCAGAGTAAGTATGGCGCATACGCGGGATACAGCCCGGCGTACAAACACCGAGGAGTAGGACGGCAAGGACGACGAGGGGCGACAGACCAGGCGGCTCAAGCAGACCACGCGTAGCCCAAAGAAATCAGACGACCGACAGTGGAGCTCTTTATCGGTGGAAAGGCTGTTTAATCGATGTTGGTCTGTATGAACCGACAAGCGTCACGCGGACGACGCAGGACGCTGACGGCCGAGAGCGATGCCTACGCAGGCCGCAGGGAAGGCTACACAGCGACAGGCGCGGTCCGACAATCCCGGTGATCCCTCCAGAACAGTACATCGACAATGAATGGCACGCACGTGTGCGCATGGCTCAGTGTGCGGCTGATGAGGCGCAGGATTTGTCGATGGGACACGGGACGGTCCAGTGCTATGCAGCTCACGGGCCGCCTCCCCCGGCGTCAGACTCGACGGTACGGCAGCACGTTGTCAGCCCACGGGTACCTGTGTGGCTGCTTTTCTTTTTTCATTCGATTGCTCATCCGGCCAACGAGCCGGGGGAAGGGGGAGAGCGTGGGGCTTTGCCAACGAAATGCGATGATCCAAACTTGCGCCTCATTTCAGTTTCAGTTTCAATATCGAGCATACGCACATTCCAGCTTAGATTATATTGATACATGTTAGTGATAACTCTTTTGTGAGACACACCAAGACGAAAGTCATGTTCATGATAGGATATCTTTAGGAGGCAATCCGCATGAGATTTTCGTCGAGGAGGCGGCGGCGGCAGACTTCCCCCCTGTACAAGTGCCCAAACGGTCTAGGCGGATTCGTGTAGTATCCGAGCGAGGTCATTTGGCTGCCCTTTCAGGTGTCAACGTCAAGAACTTTCTCAGACGCACAGGGGGAGTGCCACTTTTGATCGAGGCTGTCGATTATTTTTCCCATCGAACGCCAGCCCGACTCATCTGCGCATGATCGGCTCTGCTCGGCCGTGTTGAGCTTCCGACGCTCTCAGGTTTTCGTATCACGGTGCTGCAGGTTTACAAACTCAAGGTCCTCCACATGGCCACTTCACTCGGTTTGCCCCCTTTCTTTTAGCCCTTTTGCACCGGCTTAGCAACGCTGTCCCGCGCCGAACTCAGAGCGCTGCTCATCGAGTTCGCGCCGTACTGGACCTGGACCTGGACCTGGACAGGCGGGCGCGCGACGCTGTGCACGCGCTGCTGGACGGGGCCTAACGTTTTGATCCCTTTTGGCTCTATCGCTGGCTCTGTATGCCTGGTAAACATCCGCGGTATCATCTCTTTGATGATCGTCATATTCATGGAGACTCGCGACCCATCGTGCACGCATTCCCGTGAGTGGCGTCAGCGACCGCAAGATGGATAAGAGAGCGGCGTTATCGATGATCAGCGTAAAGGGTTTTCCGAGGAGTGACAATCTAAACATTTTCATGGCCCAGACGACCGCCCGACATTCCCAGTCTGTGACGTTGTAATTCGCCTCAGCGTCACTGGTTCGACAAGAGGCGAACTGCAGGGGTCCGTCGTTGCCCTGCTCGTCAAGCTGGCGAAGGATAGCGCCGAGCCCTAAGGCACTGGCGTCTGTGGTCAATATGAGCGGTTTGGTAAAGTCTGGCAAGGTTAATCGGACCGCTTCGGCCAGTCGTTGTTTAAGCTGCTTCGTAACTTCCTCGCAGCTGAACGTCCACTTCCACGGGACGTCTTTCCTCAATAGTCTGCATAAGGGTGCCGTCAAGGTAGCGAAATGGGGAACGAACCGTCGGTAGTAGATGATGAGCCCAAGGAACGATTGGTGACTCTTGCGTGACGAGGGTATCTCGGCGTCGACCTCGTGATCGCATTGAGCTTGGCGGGGTCCGGGTTCACTTCACCATTTCCAATGATGAAGTCTAGATACTCGGTTTGTTGGAGTCCAAATTCGCACTTGGTCTTGTTCAGCGTGACTCCGGCGCTGCTCAAGTACCTGCAAGGGACGACCAAACGGCTGGTCCGAGACGCGATCCGCCAGCGCGTGGAGGTCTTCTCGCAGCGCTACCACATCACCAGCATCGCGCTGTCCGGCCTGCTCGAGCGATGTGTCGACGGCGTCGAGGACGTCATGGATGCACAGCTGCTTGACCTGACCAAACTGAGCTTCTATCAGCAGCTCATGCTAGGCGGCGCGGGCGCCAATAAGTCGGACCCTTACATGATCGACTACTATCGGGACTACCTGCAGCTGGCCGCCAGATTATCCACGCAGCGTCACCTCGGCGATGGCAACATTTACACTTTCGGCGCCACCAGGTACTAGTCCAATCTGTTCAATCATTTCCAGCTCAGCTTCGGGACGCGGGTCAAGTACGTGCGGGTCTTCCAGGCGGCCAACGGCCTGACGGACCCGCAGTTTGTCTGGATGTGGCATTGCATCTGCGGATGAAGGCCGCGGCAGGACTTGCCCGCCGTGGAGCGGTCGCCCCTCATGGAGCAGACGGTGGCTTAGCATTGCCACGTGCTGGGCATCGCGGCGGACCAACGAGCGCCCAGTCGCTGGCTGAAAAGGAAGGACACCTAGCCCCGCCTCGTGCGCCACGCCTTTCTCGTCTGGCGTTACACCGAAGCCCCTGAGCCGCCGTCAACGGCCGTCAACGTCGTGCCGGTGGCTCAGAGAGGCATCCACTTCATCACGATTGACACCCTCATGCTCCATAGCTTGTTGGTGGAGCTCAAGCGGGTGACCTGCAACCTCAAGACCCTCCCGGCCATGACCCTGCCAGAGCGATGGGCGGCCACCCTGGCGTTCCGCAAGCTGGAAGGCAAGGATCACACGTTCACGGGAACTGTCGACACTGACGGGACGAGCATGTGCGTCCACTTTGTGCCAAAGAAGAAGGTGATCGACGTCGTGCCGATTGTCAGGGCGACCCCCGGGGCCCCGAACCCCTTGCTTGTCAGCCCGGATCAGGCTGAACAACCTCCGGAAGACGACCCGCCTCAGACCAAGCCCCCTCCGGTAGGCAAACTGGATCAGGTCGAGAACTCCCCGGGAGACGGCGCCGATCTGACGCAGAAACCTTTGGCAAAGAGCCTGGATCAGTACTGCATCATCGGGAATGACCCGTGCCGCACCATTTTCTTCCATATGGTCATGGTGGGGTCCAAAGGCCAGGTCGTCAGCTGGAAGTTGAGTCGAAAGCAATACTATGTGGAAGCCGGCATGAAAGCCGCCCAAAAGCAGTCAGAAACTTGGCAGCGCGGTCCCAAGGAGCCGCTGCAGCGCCTATCCGAGGTGCGCTCGACGTGCACCACCGCCTTCTGGAGGTGTGGCTCGCCACGTACGATCCGCTATGGGCCGAGTTCCTGAAGCCGCGCTGGGTCTGTACGGTGGCAAGCAACGCGTGTTTGACAAGTTCATGAACCGCGTCGCCATGGGGGCGACCACGGAGATGAAGCCCGTGGTCGCTGAAGTGGTGATCGCTTATGGCGCCTCCTAGTTTGCCTCCGGAGGCAAGATTGAGATCTCGGTTCCAACCGCTCGCGCGTACAAGGCGTGCGCCCAGCGCTTCCGCACGGTCCTAGTCGACGAGTTCCGGACGACCCAGGTGCATGCCGAGACGAACGAGATCCTGACCAAGGTGAAATCCCGGGACCCGACGCAGGTGCCGATCGCTCGCGCGTCCCGGGCGAGCGTTGCCCAAACCGCGCCTGCGGCCGTGAATCCGGTCCGCATGCGTGGGGCGAGCGCTCGCTCGACGGCGCCGACGCGGGTCAACCCGCCCCGCCGTGCTCGCGCGGGTGCTTCCGCGGCCGAGCCGACGCCGGCCTCCCCGGCCCGCAAGACCCTGGTTTATGCCCAGATGAATGTGGTCCTGAAACCCGGCGAACGCCGGCGCCAGGGGCCACGGTTCGTGGCTTGCTGTGGTATAAAGCTACCCACTGCAATGAAGCTACCCACAGCAAGCCCGTGGTCGGCAAAGTCATCCGATACTGAACTGAATGCGCGTCTGCTTCGGGGGGATCCCTCGGGGGCACCACCGAAGATTGGTGTGCGCATTGGGTCAATATACGGACGACCGCGTTAAACTCAATATAGGAGTTGAATACGGGTAAAGGGGTTATTCCCGAGGATGCAGTGCTCATCCACGCTGGTTGCCTGGGTTTAGCCGTTACAGTAGGCGCGACGTCGGCCTACTTCTTCTTGAGCCATTATTGCAGGCACACGCTGATACCGTCGGTGTCCCCAGGTTGAGTAAACGCGGGGTCTTTTCAACGCCGTCGTAAGCGTCTTTCCTGATCAGCCGGATATCTTGCAGATGGGGGTTTGATACGCATGAGGACTCAAGCATGACATGCACACGACAGATGACATATGACCTAGCAGTGGAGAAAACGGCATGTGAACTATCAGCCGGACCCGCATATTGGCGTCAAGCGGGGGGAGCGCGATCACGATCATACTGACGATAAGGACCGTAAGCCGAGATCACTCGTGCTTTCTTGCCTAGCCATTGCGGGCTGGGCCTGCTAGGCTTCGCCGTCGCTTGGGACCCCCCCACCCGGAAAAAAAAAACTGTTTTCGAGGCGTTTCGTGACATACTCCAAGGTTTTCGCGGCTGGAACGCCGCAGGCCACCGCGCCCTGAGCGGCCGAGACGACGTCCTTCGATGACGCCCCACTGCGACGTTACTGCGATGCGACATCGGTTGGAGCCATGCTCCGAGATCTGCATCGCCGAGACGGGCAGGGAACAGCGGCGTACCTCCCCGCGGCTCACGCACTCCCCGGCTGGATTCTGAGTCCTGTCCCGGTGGGCGGTATCACCGCCCCCCTTGCATCTATGCCGATGTCAGACGCCTCCTCGCGCGAACGCCGTCCGCGGCTTCCCTCGCCTTTTCCTTCGGATGGCCGGATCCATTTTGGTATGAAACTCCGGCGTTTCAGAGTATCCAAATTGGCGCCCGACCCCAGGGTTTCACATCGTCCTCCTCCGTCGTTTGGATCGACCCGCGTCCGTCACGAGACGCATTTGGTGACGCGGCCGACAAGTGTGGCGTACGCGCGCGACTCATCCCCGCGGTGTCTGCCGATCGGTGTGGCGTTTTGACGGGCCCACGGGAAACCCGGAATCCTGAATCCATCAACACCCGTCGGGTGGTTTTTCTTAAGGTGTGAATCCCGCAGGAACACAAGTGGCGCACGATGTCCAAGGCAGGTCTGAACCCGGTCGGCGCTGACGCAGCGGATCATGCGTCGTCAGGGCTCCTGAGGCACCGTGCGGCGTTCCAAGCTCGTCACCGGTGCAAGGAAGGGCAGAATTTCTGGCCCCCATGAAGCAGCATTATGTCGCCTGGCGGCGAGGAGCCACCGCGATCATAGGATTTCCCACCACCATGATCTCTCTTGTGATCTCTCTTATGATCGTTTTCTCCATAGTTGTGCAATCTTTGGGCAGGCAGGCCTGACGGGGGGTCGACATAGCTGTGAGCATGTCATATTCGTTGATGCGCTGTCATCAGGCTCCCAGGCTTGGACCGTAGCGTTGGCCTCCGCGAGTCCCGCATCGTTCGATGCGGTCTGCCCGTTCAGGATCCTGGAACGCACGCGCCAGGTCGATCAGCATTGTTGCCAGGCTGATCGACGTTGAACTTTGTACATACCTGCAAAGATGGCGACCTTCGTAACGACCTCGGTCTCCAGCACGGCGTCGCCGGATGCTGAGGCCACGACCGCGCTGGTTTCAGAGACCCTCTCGACCATAACGACTTCATCCGCGCTGACGACCAGCACCGCATCGACAAGCTCGGAAGCCGGCGCACCGGCACCGTCATCTGAAGCGTCGTCGGTAGGGTCGTTGGTAGCGTCGGCGGCGCCGACTTCGTCCACATTGCCGGAGTCCTCCACTGTGGAAGGCACCGCGGCGCCTGGTGCGCCGCTGCCGAGCCCTTCCCCGACGACCGCCAGCCTTCTGACAACCACCAGCGACCTGACGACGGCGACGGATCCCGTTGCCAGCGACACCGTGTTAACGACCGTATCAACGACAACAACGACACTCGGCGCGGTGGAGCCTCTGCAGAGCGGCACATCTATCGGCCTGACGACCACCGCGTCGACCGACGTTTCGTCCGTGGTCACCATGACCTCGAGCCCGTCATGGGATGCGAGCCTCTTGCCGTCCGATGCGGCAGGGGTGGGAGCCACGACGGTCCCAGATGGTAGCACCGCGGCGATCACAACGGCCTCCACCATGCTGACGGACACCACGACAGCCAGCCCCCTCTCGACGATATCATCATCGGTGGTCGCGACGGATCTACCAGTGCCGACGTCTTTAACAGATATTCCGGTGGCGACGTCTTCGACAGATCTGCTGATGTCGACGTCGTCGACAAATTTACCGGCGTCGACGTCTTCAACAAGTCCACAGGCGCCGACGTCTTCAACAGATCTGCTAGTGTCGACGTCTTCAGCAGGTCTACTGGGGCCGACGTCTTCAATAGACCTACTGGCACCGACGTCTCCGATAGATCTGTCGGTCTCGACATCTTCAAGTCCGCCGGGGGCTTCAACGGTTCCGCCCGGAGAATCATCATTGCTGACATCGTCCGCTGTAACGTTGACAACCACCGCGCTCGGGAGCGAGCTGGCTGGCACGACTGCGACCCTTGCCACCGATGCGCCAGCCGCGACACGCACGACGGCTACGACGACGGTGGCCACCGCATTGCCCGATGCTGCTGGGCCCGCACCGGCCGCTGGCGGCGTGGTGGCCGGAACCACCGGCAATGGCACGACCAGCATCGCTACGAGTGCGCTGTCGGCGATCACAGGAGAGGCCCTATCGGACAGTCCGGCAGTCATACCCTCGCCCACGACCATAACTATGACCACCGCCACTGTTTCCGAACTCATGACGAGCAGCGCTATAGCAATCGAGACGACGCTGCCCAGTGTTTCGTCCAGCGCCGTTTCTACGGGTACGATACTGACCGATCCTACTGCGATTGCGATAACGACGACAACAACGACGACGATGGCAACGCGTGAAAGTGATATATCGAATGCGACCGTAGGTGTGGTCGATACGAGCTTCCCACCGGCCTCTGGCGGAGGTGGAGGTGGTGGAGGTGGTGGTGATGGTGGTGATGGAGTGATTTTAACGATTTCGACGACCAATCCGGCCCACAATACAGCGCCTACGGCGCCCTTGGTTTCCGCAGTGCCGACCACGGCCAGCATCAGCGTTCCTGCCGCGACGAACCCCGAACTGATCACGATTGTGGACGGAACACCGACGACCTTATTGGCGAGCGCGACACAGGTCGTGGCGAGCACAGAGACGTTTTGGGACCCAGTGATTGCGACAACGTCGGCTCAGACTGCGGCATCAACAGCAACAGTCGTCCCGGCCACACCGACTATAAGTGTGACCAACAACGACCTGATGCACGATGCCGATAATGTGATCGACGACGCGGTTGGCCGCGCCAACAGCAACTTGGTGATCGATGACACGCTGCTGGCGCCTTCCACGGGGCTGGAAAACGAGACAGCACCGTCGGGGAACGACGCCGAGGACGCAGGTCAATCGAGCGGGCTCAGCAAGCTCAGTGATTTGAACGCCACCATCACCACGGACGGCGCTGCGGCGGCCATCATGACCCACGACGTGCTGCCGGACGGATCTGCGGCGGTGGCGCCGGGCACGGCGGGAACAACGGCGACGAACCGTGATGTGCCCACGGCCGAAGTGTCGTCGCAGCGCACAAACCGCGGCGCCATAGTCGGCGGCACGATCGGCGGTCTCCTCGGTCTGCTCGTGTTTGCCTTCGCGGTCTACAGCTTCCTGCGGTACCGCCGCCGGCGTCATGGCGCGAAGGCGATCTCGGTCGACCGCTCCAGTGGCGGTTCGGGCACCTACCTGGCCCGCGAGCGCGGCGATGTCGAGACGGGCCGCTTCTCGACATCGTCGGTGCTCGGCGCTGCAGCAGCCGACCGGGACTCGCAACTCAGCGCCCTGAGCGAGGAGCGGGTAGTCTCGATCATTGCGCGCACGCTCGAAGGACCGATGCCTTATCTGACGACCACGACGCCTCGGCCGCGCGACCCGGCAGACACGCGGCCTGCTGACGAGGCCGACTCTCCGGTCTCCCTCATGTACTTACCGTTCGCGACGATTGCCGAGGAAGACGAGGGCGGCGAGGGCGACGAGGCCAACCCTCTCCGCTCGATGTTCCGTTCCGACAGCACATTGGAGCCCGGCTCGACGTACCACGTCACTGTCGGCCAGGACCAGATTCCCGGCCAGTATCCCGGCCACGAGGATGTCCCGGAGTTCGCGTTCCCTTCGCTGTACTCGATATCCCTCACGTCTGACTCGGCGGATCCTGATACGCGCAGCAGCATGGAATCCCACCAGACGAGCCGCGGCTCGGCCTCCCACGCCGTAAGCGGCGCGCACGTGGTGGGGGAGCCTGCCACGCAACCTGTGCCGGTAGCTGCGGACGCACGTGGCGTGGCCAGCAGTGGGTATGCGGGGACGTCGGCGACATCGGGGACGCACCATCTCCGCTCGGAGCTGCTTACGATGCTGCTCTCGGGCCCCGTACTCGCGTCGCCGTCGCCGTCCTCGCTCACGACCGCGCTACGCTCGCCGCACCTGACGCCGATGACGCCCACGATGGAGCCGAGCCAACACCACCGCTTCACGGCCAAAACGGAGATCATGCCGGCGGGCGCCGTCGGCGTCTTCGCCCACCACGAGCCGAGCGCGTTGGCATCGCCGACATTGCCGCCACTATCGGCCGTCGGTATGGAGATGCCGCCGCCGCTGCTGCTGGCGCCACACTCGGGCTTGCTCCAGCTCGCGCCGCGGCTCAGTGGGCTTAGCGGGTCCGCCCTCGCCTTCTCGCTGCTGCGCTCGAGTATGGCGGGCACTTGGACGTCGGTGGTGACGGATGGCTCCGACAGCACGGCGCATACAGATGACCCATTTGCTCTTCCCCAAGTTTAAATCTATATCAAACATGCGATCAGCGCATACCGGCAGCATAACCGTATGTCATCGTCTATATGGCGCGCGGTCAGTCCGCTCGTTGATCATCGAGTTCTCTCGTCTTTTGTGAACGTGAATGGGAACGAACCATCGGCATCAAAGCTTCGTCCATTTTTCGAAGCAACCATTTACAGTTTGTTTGATGAAACGAGGCCGGACCACGTGCCCAGCCACGTCTGGACGCGGTCTTTGCGTCTGGGTGAGCGATCAATGGAGAAAAAATCGCGCAGTGAAAGCCCTCTTCACGCAAGCCTACCATTACCGGACCCGCTGCGCGCGAGAATCGCGGGGAAGCCGCTGCGCCGCCCATCGCACTCAGCATCGGTCCTGGGGCCACCGTCGTGCGACGTGGACCGCGCAGCCGGTATCGGGTCGATCGATGCCGACGATTGTCAACAGAGAACACGCCGTGTATTTGACGCTCTGTCGGGACTCCGGGCTCCGGTCATTGATCTAACAGGTGAACGATCCGTAGCGTCTTCCATCGATGGCCTCGGCGAGCTGGCCCGCCAAGCTGGGCACAGAAGCCACCGCCGTGGGGCCCCCCGACGCCATCCACCGCCGCTCACCGCCGCGCGCGATCGGCGGGAGAATCGGCGGAAGAATGACGGGCCGGCCGGCAGCGCTTCGCGCTCGGCGTTTGAAAGGGTCTGGTTCGTGGCAACCGCTCACCATTGTTGTTCTCCGCTCGTGCGGATCGCTTCCGCTGTTTATTGGGCTCTTGGGCGCCTTTTCGTGATTTTCGTGATTTCACCGCATGCGTGTCAGATCTCGGTCATCACATTCCGCTTAACCGCCAAGCGGGGCCCGCTGGGGCCCGCTGGCACGAGCCGAGTCCTTTTTATACCGTTCATGCTACGCGGATGCCGCATGAAAGGAACGCATCACGATTTAGATATCGCAATGAACGTGCCGCGTACCCGTCGCAGGATACGAAACGATTCAATCCACTTTCGATCCAAGGGCGCCCGCAGCTTCTGATATTGATTTGGCCCACCACTACAACCAGCATCTCTGATAGTTCTGTTATTTTGCCGATCGCCCCCTCCGGTTCCTTTCCTCGTCGTGGTTTCATGACGTCGCTGTCCCCCCGTCCAGAGTCCTCGCAGTTCACCCCGTCGTACCAAGCCGTCCCCATGTCGAGCAAGGCATCGACCGCCATGTCGTCCCAGGGACCGAACAAGACCGCTCAGGTCCAAGAGCAGGTCGACGAGGTCATCGGGATCATGCACAACAACATCGAGAAAGCGATGGCCCGCGGGGAGCGCCTCGAGACGCTTCAGAACAAGACCGACGACCTCCAACAGGGCGCGCTCCAGTTCAAGCGCGGCGCCGTCAAGATTAGGAAGCAAATGTAAGGCGTCCCTCCGTTTTGATGAACCTAGATTACCAGCCAACGGTTCATGCTGCCATTCCCCGGCATGCCTCCGTGCTCCTGATGGTTATAGCGGTGGGATGGACGTGGGTCATGGCGTTCTACGGCTGCTGAGCGTGGCGATAATGATTTGTCCGGTATACTCACGACTGTTTTTTTTTCAATCTAACTTACCATGGCTCTGGTTGAATCATCCAGGTGGTGGAAGGACTTGAAACTCAAGATTCTTATCGGCGCGATCGTCGCGATCGCGCTGGTCATCATCATTGTACCCATTGTCAACGCCGTCAAGGGCTAAGGACGGCCATGGCGGGCCATTTATTGGAGGCTTGCATGGCGGCAACCGCCGTCACCGTCAGTGCCTTCGCTGTTGTATGGCAGTGCGTCCAGCATCAAGCCTGATCCGCGGATGACAAAAAGGTGATGGCGCCCATGCGTTCGCAGGCGTTACGCGAGGGGCGGTCCTCCACGCACGTGGGCCGTTCTCGACCCAGCAGATACCGCTTGTCGCATGTCCCTGCCGACGGCGTCCTGCGCCTCGGCGATGGACGTCGTTCCATGTCTACCACCCGGTTTGCGTGCGGTGTGTCAGCCATCATGCGACAGAGAATAAATAATTAATAAGGAGATAGAGCAGCGGGAAGCGTCGCCGCGGCCGTTGATAGATTTATGCCTTGAACTGCGGTCCCGGGTTGGCCAGGGACATGCCATCGAGACTGAAGGGCTGGAGGACCATGCGCTCCTCCATATAGGCCAGCTTATCGCTGCCGGCGACGGTGGGCATGGCACTGTCGGCCTCGGGCACCGTGGCGGTCGTCGGCTGGCAGTTGGCACGGCAGGTATACACGAGCAGCGTGCCGAAGTCCATGGCCGCCGCGTCGCTGTGGTCGGCCTGGATATGGCGCAGGATCTGGGGCATGACTTGGCATTCCAGATCCTGCGGCCCAGCACAGTACCGGCAGACTAGCGATGCCGGGTCGGGCTTCCCCACATCGCAGGCAAACAAGGCCCGCGCATTGGATGAGAGGCTCTTGGGGGCCTGGTCGTTCTTCGACTCGGCGGCCTCGTCCTCGTCCTCGCTGTCGGCGCCGGCATCGTCCTCGCTCATGTCGAGACCGACATCGGCTTCGGTATACCGCGTGCGCACATAGCGGAACGCCTGCTGCGGCTCGCGCTCGATGCGGGCCTGGAAGGCGAGGAAGGTCGGGTCGACGCCGACGCCGGTTTCTTCGGATTCGTCCACGCCTGGCGCATCGCCGTCCGCGACCACGACGCCCTTCATCTGGAGCGCGAGGTCCTGCGCGGCGGCGGCGGCGTCCTCGGCGGGCTCGTCCTCGCTGACGAGTGCGAACAGCGGGAACGGCGCGGGCGCGTCCGCGGGGGGCGGCGCCAGCGCCGTCGCGGGCGTCGGGTCCGCATGCCACTGCGAGCGGAAGGCGCGGACGGCCACGGCCCCCGGGTCGCGCAGGCAGTTGCCGTTGCGGCACGCGAACAGGTACAGCACGCGGGCATGCGCCTCTTCGGGGCAGTCCTCGGGTGTGAAGACCTGGAGTAGCAGGGGCATCGCCTGGCCGCAGGCGGAGCAGCGGCGGCGGTCGGACGGCAGCGGCGTCATGGCATGCAGCCAGACGGGATGCCCCCCGATGCGATCGAACTCATATGACGCTGGCGTGTCGTCCGCCTCCAGGGGCTCCGCAAAGCCGAGTTGGATCGGGTCCTCGTGCCGAGACATATCGCCGATGCTCGTTGGATCGTCTATGGGTTCCTCTATTAATTTCTATGGATTCGGTTCGATGTCCGGTTGATGGAATCTCAGGAAGGGGGGCTGGCTGGTGTCGAAAAGGTTTGGGAGGAGATCTAGGCGACATCCAAACCAGGCCAAGCGATGCGTGAAAGCATCGTCGGGCATCCGGTGGGCATCATCAAGCGCGGCGTATGCGCGTGCGGCTAGACCGGATGGGTTGCGGAGATAAAAGCGTGATATTCCCGCTCTTGGCGGACTTTTCGGGGGATTGTTCGCGTGGACCGGCAAGCCCATGACGCGGCGCACACAATGTGGCGTTTTTTCCCGCCTTTTGTTTGAAGTCGCGACAAAGGCAAAGACGTGGAACGGCAACGCCGACCAACGCCAACGGCACTATATATATAATTTTTTGGTCGTATGAAACGTCCACCGCTTTCTGAACCGATAACACACAAGGGCAAAACCATGGTCCAGGGTGTTCACGTAGAGACGAACCATGTTCTGTCCAAGGAGCGCCGATTTGTCGCTCCTTTGCGACAAAAAACCTCGGGGCAGCCGCCGGCGCCAAGACTTCGCTGGCCTCGAGGAGTTTTCACATCATGGATATAAAAACGGCGAGGCAGCACGTATGATGTAGAGGCCTCGGAGAGCATGGCTCAGAGGCGGAGCCATGTCCGGAGATTATCTCGACAAACAAGAAGATGTATCGCGCACACAGAACGGTGATAGCCCATACGAGGTGGTGCACGAACCGAGGAACCAAAGAGCCGATTAAGCGCTGCGGCTGCCCTGGGGGAAGCTGCCGGCCGGCTTGTGCATGAGACTGGAGACGGTCGGTGGCGCGGGCGTGAGCGCCGAGGCGGGATGCGAGGCCGACGCGGGCCCGCCGTGCGTGGGGCTAACGACGGCGACGGCGGCGTCCCACAGATGCCAGAAGCCGCCGGGACCGAGCGCCGACTGCGAGTGGAGTTGCGTGGCGCCGACGGCGCCGGTCCCCGTGGCGGCGCCGCCCGCGTGCGGATGCGGATGCAGCGGCGTCACGATGGCCGGCACCATGCCGTGGTTGCGGGTCTTAACACGCCGCGAAATAATGGTCGCGCCGAGGAGATCCATGGCGGCGGGCAGGTGGGACGAGGCAGCGGCGGCAGCGTCGAATTGGCGGTTGCGGTCTGGCGACACAGCCGGAATGAAGCGGACAGAAGCGTGTTAATCAACGGTCGATCCGCAGCGCAGCGCAGCCCTCAAGGCGACACGATGCCGTGAGAGAGCGAGCCCAAGGTGCGAGCGGACGGTGGATGCTCGCGTCAGGATGGACGTTGATACCGAATGAAGAGAAGCTCACGACGGCAGCAGCGAAGGCGCCGACGACAAGGGTGACGCGCACACGGCGGCGGCGGCGGCGGTGCGGGGAATGCTTGGAGAAGACCCGAGCGTGCGGGCGGCGCTGTGCATTGTCGGGGGCGGTCGGTCCGGTGAGTTCCCGTGTCCGGTGTCCAATCGGCGAGCTCCGCTCGGCATCGATCGAGCGCGGTTGGGGCGAAACACTGTGATGGTGTGCAAGTGAAGCCAAAGGCGGAGAAAATCAGACCCGCTGTCGCAAAATGGGTGTGACGGCACAGGCGCTGGCGCCGGTCGAGGCCCGTAGGGAGAAGCGTCAACAATGTGTCAGCGATGAGCAGCTTCGAGAGCGTCGCGACCGGCAGCACGGCATGATTTGGTGGATTCTTGATGTCTTGATGAATCCCTCCCGAGTATGCATACGCCATCGTCGTGCGGCAGCGCGTCCTGGTGCCTGTTGCCTTGTGATGGACGTTCCAGGCAGAACCATGCACGGAGGCAATCATCCCCGCGACCGCCACGCAGCGGGGATGATCCGCCGATGGCCATGGCTGGCGGGCACGGCACGGCACGGCACGGCACGGCACGGCAAGGCACGGCACGGCAGGTGTGTGCCTCTCCCTCTCCCCCCTTCTTGCGGTGGCCTGCACCCGCCTGAAACACGGTCGGACATCATGATGAGGCTGAGCTCCGTCGTGCACTTGCCACGAAACCGCTTCATCGATGTTCACCGACCGACGCAACGCAGGACGGCGGACGAGCCAAGAAGCACTGATACCGATGGTGATGGGCATCGTGATACTCATCACATCGTGATGGATCCGGGATGGTGATCCATCCAGGATACCAGGTCAATGGCACGGCGAGCCTGCGAGCGGGACAGGAAGCCAGGGCCGCGGCTTGTTCCGCAAGGGGGTCAGCGAGGCGCTCCCGAGATGACCGCGATCGGCGGGCCCAGTCTGAGCCGGCACGGGACCCATCGAAAAAGTGGCGTAAGCCCAAAGGGCGCCACAGGCCGCGATGTCTCGGGTCAGTCACAACGATCGCCGCCGCGGACATCAAGCACACTCCATCCACCGGAGCAGGGACCCCCTCCCGAATGGCGCGGCCGCTGTCGGCAGATCCCAACGCATGCTCGGCAAGGCCTGAAACGCAGGTGCACTCATACGCACCTCCACATGGCAAATCCTGTCGCTGCCGACGCTTGTGGGAAGCTTCACAGCGAGGCAATGCTTCGGGACGACGATCGGACGGCCGCGCACCAGTCAGCCTGACCCCTTTCGATGGTCCTTCCGCCCTCCGCCATCGGATTCCACGGCACACCGCCGCCACATCACCGCCCGCTTCCTCCCGGTCCTCCGCGAGACGGACCCCGTTGAAGGGTCGAGACACCTCTCTCGACAGAGAGCCCACCCGGCCCTTTTCGCCGCTGATCCTACTTGATCATCCATCCCCCTGGACCCATCGATTGACCCTTCGATCGATCGGCTCAAGGACGATTTCCTCTTGCTTCGCTCGTGGGATCGGTGCAGGCGTCGGATGGGCCGTCGTGCCGAGCCGACCATACCGAGTTGCGCACACGCGAGCGGCAGAACGGCATCCTCGCGCCGAAACGTTGCCTGACCGAGACGGGGCCGGCGGCAGCACCGGCCCGTCGCGGGGTCCTCCGCCGGGGGGTCCTCCGTCGCAGGGACATCGCTCCCCAGCGGCCTGCCGGCCGGCCAACCCCTCCGGCACCCGGCGCCATGCCGTCGCGGCATCAGCGGCGGCGACGCCCCGCATCCGGCGCCGACTCTCCCGCCGCACACCGCGAGACGCCGCCGTCCGCACGTCCACCGCTGCGGCCTCCGCAGCCGCCACCGCGGCTCGCGCGGCGCGAGGCCCATCACCCGTTGCGTGCCGCGGCGGCCGTCCATCGACGAACCTCGCCGCCGCCGCCGCCGCCGCCGCCGTCCTCATCGGGAGACCAGCGCGACCGGCCGCGGGCTGACCGCGCTGCGGCACCGGCGCATGATACCTTCCGCCTCGCCCGCCGGTCTGTAAGCGACGCTGGTCCCGGCCGCTTGCTGGACGGCGAGCAGCTCTACCGCCGATCGAAGCGGTCGCTTGGACGCGAATCCGCAGCGCCGCCTGACCGCTCAGCGGCGCCGGCGGCGCTGGAAAAAGGATCGATCTTGCAGCGGCTTGTTAAGCGCGAGGCGCACCGGTTGCGGCGCATGAAACGATCGCAGACCCTTCTCCCGTCCCACCCGGACATGACAGAGACTGCTGCCAGTGATCTCAGGATGGGCGAGAAAATCGGGGCTGCCGGCGAGGCGCCCCTCACCGATCCTGGTGCAGTGCCCCACGGAATAAGTCCCATCGCGGACAGGGGCTCCGAGTCAGACCTGCCGCTTTCGAAATCCAGCGGATCGGATCTCGATGCTGAGTTGGCCAGCGCCAATAGCCGCCAGCCAGACGGCGAGCTCCCCGAGACTTCGAAGGATTCACTAACGTCGCTGTCGTCTGAAAAGGCGGTGCCAGCAGATAGACTGCCGAACAGCGATCCTGACCCATGGGTCGGGGGTCCAACGGAGAGCCGCGCGGACACCGCACTGATTCGTTCCCAGCTTGACGACACGGCGGCCGCAAAGAGCGAGACGGATCCGATCGTCGCGGATATCGAGCCGTCGGATGCGCTCGTCACTCGTACCGCCGAAACGTCGGCGGATCGTACGACGGATGCGGCGGCGGACAGCGACCCGCTGGCGCCGCCCGGCAGCCCCTTGGATCCCTGGCAGGATTCCAATGTCACGCAGCTGGGCGGCCCCGAGATGCTGAATTCCAGTCTGAGTCGTCCCGGCCAGCAGACCGTCATCAGCACCTCGACCCACCCCGTCGCGCTGAATGTGATTACGGTCCTGCCGGCGACGATCGAGACGGCCGAGAGACTACGCCACATCGTTGGACCCATCTACAAAGCACTGTTCGGCGTGATGGTCGGGACGATCGTGCTGTCAACTCTCTTTTTCCTCATGCGACGGCAGCAGGACTACTTTTTGCGCCGGCGTCCGCTGTTCCCGCTCCTGCTGGGCGCCTTTGGTGCCTTGTTTGTGACGGCGGGCTTCATGGGCCAGAAGGCGCTCGATCAGGGGCTGCCGTGCGTGCTCATGTCCTGGATTCTCTATATCGGGTGCTGCATGTCGCTGTTTTCGTTCACGGCGCGGTTTATGTGGCTCCAGTACAACCACCGCCTCAACCGTGCGAAGGTCAAAATGATCTGTGCTCAGGTCTACCGTCCGCGGGAAACGATGTCCCAAGACCGCGAGGACGAGACGACCCGGCGCACCCGGATTCGGAGCTCAATCCAGATCCGCAAGATCTACAGCAAGCAGAGCGGCCCGACCGCGACTGATGCGCACCCCGTGCTGACTAACGGCAGCCGGTTCTTTGGGCCCGACGCCTCGTCGCAGCGCCGACTGCGCTGGCTCGCCATCGGCGTACATCTGCTCGTGCTGTGCTGGCTCGCCGTGCTGCAGCTCTACTGGTCGCGCTCAGGCCGCACCCACGATCGCGGCAACTCGTGCTCGTACGACTGGGAAGAAATTCCTCTCATGGCCACCATGGCCTTCTTTGCGCTCATCCTCACGCCGGCCGTCTTCGTCGTACTGCGCCACGTGCACGACCCGTTCTACGTGAAGCGCGAACTCTGGTGCACCTCCATTGTGTACTCGCTGTGCTTCGTCGCGTACTTTGTCTGGTCCTCCATCGCCGACACCAGTATTCTGCGCATCGTCATCAACCCGGGGGACTTTGTTGCGCTGGCGCTCTTCATCGGACACCTCTTTGCCGTGCTGGGCCCGACGGTCGCCTCGTGGATGGGCGCCGCGGGCCGCGAGCGCGCCGGCGAGGCGCCGCTGCCCATGTGCGAGTCCCGCCGCGGCCGCGCCGCCCGCTTGCGCCGCGCCATCCCGACCGATGGCATCACCGCGCTGCGCTGCCCCGAGGACTACAACGACCGCAGCAGCTTTCGCAAGCTACTCGCTGAGCAGGAGGCCTTTGACGCGCTGATCCGGTACTGCGCGCAGGCCCACAGCGCGGAGCTGCCGCTCTTCTACCGGCAGTGGCGCGGGCTGATGGGTCGCGTGTTGGTGGGCAGCGGTGTGGTCGACGAAGACGCCCTGCTCGCGGCACATACGCGCATCCGCGGCGCGCCGCAGGTGCATGCGGGCGGGTATGGCCCGCGCGACGCGAGTCTGGCGCATACCCACGGCCCGAAGGCGACCGTGCCGCGGGGCTTAGCCGAGGCGTTCCGCGAGAACGCCAAGCCGAACGTGCTGGTGCACGAGGCGCCCCACGTGGACCCCGGGCTCGCGCCAGACACCATCGTGCCGCCGTTCCTGGTGGAGCACTACTACAGTTTCTTTGACACGTTTCTGGCGCGCGGGTCGCCGCTCGCGGTGGATGTGCCCTTCGACATCTACGAGACCATTGTGCGCCAGTTCGAGAACTTTGAGCGCGGCACCCGCATCAATAAGGGTGCCTTGCGCGCCACCGTCTTTGACGAAGCCCGCACCTACGTCGTCGACCGCATTTTCCAGGAAGACTTCCTCGGCTTTGTGCGGCGCGAGCGCCGTCTGGTCAAGAAAGTGATCCGACGCTGATCGGTACGATTCTCGTTGCTTGTTCTGCATCCTTGTGCCTGTGACATATAGTTTGGTATAGTATGATTCTCGTTTCTTGTTTTGCATCCGTGTGCCTGTGGCATATAGTTTGGTATACAGGGACCACGACGCGTCGTCGCGCGAGAATGGCCGCGCATGAGCGGCGAACCCGGCAAAAGGCATCGGTGTCGGCTGCACGGCGCTGGGAAGATTGAGTTCGAAGGAGTCGCCATACGTCTCGTCGTCCTCGTCGTCCTCGTCAGTGGCGGCATCATCATCGCCATCGTCATGGTCCTCGACATCCACCGCCGTAGGCGTCGCTGTTCGGCGGGACGGCGGCATCGACGTGGCGATGCCCGCCGACATCATGGCTGAAAGCCCGTGTGCATGGCACAGGGCACAGTGTACACAATTCGCAGGGTCTGCCCTGGGGCACTGGCGGCACATGCTTCGTGACGCCTTGTTGTCTTTGCCATGTCGGAGTGCCGCTGCCCGAGTAGCCTGCTCGGAGTAGCTGTGCCGGCAACCCTGTTGCTGCGGCTACATATACGATGTTCCGTGGACTCGTGTCGGGCCTCGTCTTTGATGGGTGATTCATGGGCCGCGCTTCGTCCTAGTCTCCAAGGTTTGGCTCATTGCCACGCTTTGCAGCACTGAATGACCGCGCCCTTGACCCTTCCGCTCGACTTACTTGCTGCCGAACCCACCCGATGCTCATTCTCACCGCCGGCCGTTTCGGCCAAGGACTGCTTTTGCTCTCGGTCATCATCTTGCCGATTTGGGCTGTTAGTCTTTCCACTCTTGGTCGTTCCACTGGCCTTCCCACCACTCGTGATGGAAGTGATTATTGGATACTCCGCTACGTTGATGACCAGATCGAGACGGCCATCCAGCAAAAGCTGCCACCAAAAGAACGGTTCCAGAAATGGGAAGAACAGCTTTCAGATGTTGAGCTGGAGTCTTTCTGGCGCAATCGCCTGAGCGCTGACGACTATTTACTGCCGATTGACTTTCTCTCGATTGACCCCTTCAAATTAGAGCTTGACCCCTCAGATGAAGGCCATCCGAAACTCCGTTTTTCGTCAGACTTGGTCCTGTTTTCTTTATTCTTTCTCGGCCCAGAAAAACTTGGAGTCTTCAGCTCGAATTTGTTTCCAGATAGTGATATTACCTGGACCAGCGGTAGCAAAATTATAGAGGATTGGGGTGTGTTCAGCGACAAAGCACTGTCGTCATGTCATATCCTCAGTAACTATGTATTATTGACGGAAACCTCGATCACAGAGAGCGTCTGGCTTCATGAGAACTGCCCAGTCGGACCCGAGAAAATCAACCTGATCGCCAATTTCGCATTTCTGCTCACCGATTATGCGAACGCGAATTTCGAAAAACCAACGCACGTCAAGAACAATAACCTGCCTTCCGACACGGACGTTGCACCCGCTGTGCGTAGTCTCTCAGAAATTCTCACGTCGGGCACCATTCCTAACACGGTCACAGCCGTGGCCAGTAAGTGGGTCGCTACAAACATCCCACGAGATCAATCTGAGTCAGGGGTTCAAGCCTCTGCGGGGTTCCCAGAAAATGTTGCCCAGTGGCTAGACTTGATGGACGCAAGGCCCGAAACAGCTCCGAGCAAACCTGACTATGCCTCCTTGATCATGTTTTCGCCACGCGTCTATGGGTTAAGTCAATTGATTGCAAAATCGATAGCCAACGAGCTGATGATATTCTTTAAGGCTGAACTGTCGCGCCGCAAGATGCAACCCTGGACCATGGATATGTCAGTTAGGTACTTAGATCGCGTCACACGCTGGCATAAAGCGGTTACTTTGTTGGACTTCTCAGAGAAAGGGGGCGTTTCTAAAATAATCGCCGATCTCAAAAATCACCAGTTTCCCCAGTTGCACCCCACATCTGAAGAGGAAGAACGACAAAACCCCTCTCCAAAAATTTTAGCAGCTCTTCACGGGATTCCCGTGTCCCGCGATGACATATCGCCGCCAGCAGAACTGACGCGTATGACGGCAGTTTTGAACGCTTTAGGGAAACCCGGTCCATGGAAGACAAAAACTGAAGCCGGTACCCATATCTTCGGCAGAAACAACCTCATCGAAGTGGCCCGCGACGCTGTACATGATTATATTCGTCACCCGGCTTAAATGCCCGAACTGCCATTCCCCGCGCTGCCCCGCGCGCTCACGGCAGACAGTTTCCCGGCCCGGCTTGATTTTCGTCAGACGAGGTGGCTTGGCGTAAAGGCGGATGTATAAGGCTAAAGGCATAAGATAGAGAGGCGCCGGTAACGAGGCCCAGTGAGTCTAGCTGCTCAAGAGTCCTGACTTCGTGGTCATGATCAGATCAGGGCGATCTGGACAGCCCTTTATATTGGAGCGCCGACTTCGTGGCCTCGCATCCAGGGATCTAGCGGTGTTGCGTATTCACTTGTTCGGCGGCGCCTGTTGCTCGCTCCCTTGTTAGCGGAGCCTCATTAGGCCGAATTGAGAGGTAGCCCTTATTCGGAGCCGCCCATGCTGCGCCCGCGGAGCGCCTTCCTCCACGACATAGCGCAGGCTCGTCCGAGTCGCTCCCATATCGCGTCGCCCCTGCTCTGAAACCCCGTGGCGCGCCCGCGCATGACCCCACTGATGAAACTTTCAACTTACGCTGCGACGCCTGGACTAGCGCCTCGGTGGGGGTGTCGTCGCAGTGCGGCCATGCCAGGCCCCGACAGGGCCAGGGGCGCTCTAGCCCGGCTGCTTCTGCCGCCGTGGTGCCCATGCGGACGAGCCTACCGCCATACGAGTCCGTGGGGCCGCCCGCGTGGAAAGCGCGTCGTGCTTTGGTCGCCGGGCCAAACACTCGCGAGTTCATACGTGAAGGCGGAAAGGCCCTTGACAGGCTTCTTCCAGGCTCGCCGCCGTAGCCGCTGCCACGACTCCTGCGCATCAACGTGTGGACATCCTATGCCCGTCT